>CACRXK020011858.1:0-15802 GCA_902702795.2 Paramuricea clavata
TAGAACGATGCTCTACCGTCTGAGCTACAAGGTCAAGCTGAGAACGACTTGTTAAGTTATGATGTTGGTTGCATTTCGGAGGTTAGTCCTTCAATGCGTAAAGCCAGCTATTAGTCTGGCAATGTTGTATGTGAATGTTGTGGTTTCCCACGTTGACGATTCCACTCGTGTTACGTTATGTAGCGGTTTTTGAGTTGTTTTCAGACGAGTGTATACCAAACCGGGCAAGCAGAAAACTACTTGACTGGCTTTACGCATTGAAGGACTAACCTTCGAAATGCGACTAACATCATAACTTAACACGTCGTTCTCAGCTTGACCTTGTAGCTCAGACGGTAGAGCATCGTTCTAGAAATACGAAGGTCGCGGGTTCGAATCCCAGCCGCGGTCAAGTAGAATTTTCTGCTTGCCCGGTTTGGTATACACTCGTATGAAAACAACTCAAAAACCACTACATAACGTTACACGAGTGGAATCGTAAATATATATATATATATATATATATATATATATATATATATTTACGTAAATATATAAATATATATATATATATATATATATATATATATATATATATATATATATATATATATATATATATATATATATATATATATATATATCAATATCAAACAATATATATCAATATCAAACAATACATCAATATTTAAACAAACTTACCTTGGCGTTGACGTCGGCGCCTTTGCATCCTTCTTTTAGCCGATTTTTCTACATTTTTTTCCTCAAAAGCTTTTGAAATTTACATTAGCTTGCAAAAATGAAATACATCTGCGAGATGCGCTGGCCAACGAGGCTTTCTCGTATTTGGAATATCCTTGTTCTAAGTGTTATAAAGTTCTTCAACAATTTCCACACACAACTTTATTCAGTTACTGTACTCTAATCTTCTTTTTTCTAATCCTTTTTCTAATCTTTTTTCTAATTTAAGCTTTCGCTGCTTATATACTGTCCGAACGATATTTATAGAACATTACATATATACTATTTTTTGATACTACATAAACGATAAATATAGCAAAAGCATGATTCAGCATAATGACGTAATGTCTTAAATTAAGAATGTTCTGACGTGACTGACAGCATAATGACGTAATGTCTTAAATTAAGAATGTTCTGACGTGACTGACAGCCTAATGACGTAATGTCTTAAATTAAGAATGCTCTGACGTGACTGACAGCATAATGACGTAATGTCTTAAAATTAAGAATGTTCTGACGTGATATAACTATATCGGTATTTACAAGGGTTGATGAATTTTCATAAGATATTGTCTCGCGTTGATGTCTAAAGTAAACAAAGTTTACCTGATTGCTAGACAGAATTTTGTACAATCAGCTTATTGCTCATGTGACAATAAGGCCATTTTTCATTAGATATTGTTGCAGTAGAGGCGAACAGTTTCGGACTTTTAGCATCAAATATTGGACATTCCAGAAAATAATTATTAATACTTTCAATATTTGACGTACAAATTATTACAAATATAGATTTTTGCCTGCAGTTAATTTTGTACAAATAATAGTTAAGAGAGTATATGTTTATCGCGTTTAGACACCAACTAAACTTAAAGAGTGCTTAACAGCACCCAAATGAGGCTGAAAAGACAGAAATGCTACATGCATGTTATATCGTTCAACAACAATAGCTGGACAACACACCCTTTGAAGCTCAGCTCATATTACCAAGATAAACAGCAATTAAACAATACATATATAAATACAAAGCCAAAAATTGACTGATTTCGACCGCTAAGTTTGCCATTCATTATGATTCTGAAGAAAGGTCTAGACTACAGACAAGAAAAAAAATAATAGATTTCACCTTTTTAACTGTACCTTCTTTTCCTTCTGCCTTTTGTTTGCATTTTCGTGGTCGCGTATCCATAGCCGGTCCTAATTTCGAATCTGCAGGTTCTAACTTCAAAGACGATTTTCCTGCTTTATGTTTTCTGGTTTTCTAAATTGTATCAGAGAAATTAAAGAGCCGTTACAAGAGCCAGTTGCGCGAAGGTTTCTATATATACAACAACCTAAGGTCACTGATACAACAGCAGATGCAGCCATTATAACCCAAGAACTGAGATTTGAGTGGTTTTAAAAAAACAGTAAAAAAGATGCAATAATTAAGTTGCAGTAATTTTTTAACATTCACATAACTTAACTTATGCATGATTGTTTGCGGAAAGAGCGGTGGTATTAATGCAATTTAGATACATGATAAAGAGGAAAAACAATGTTTGAGCTCGAGTAGGGTATACGCAGCACAATGGACAAAAACTGAATTCACAGTTACCAACAACTCAAGTAAATTAATGCATGAATGATGAATCAACTTTCTTTCTCGTCCAAGGTTGATGCGCTTTACCAATATTTTTGCGATATTTTTTGCTGTTATCTTACATGGCTCATGGTGGAAGAGATGATTTGTATTGATTTTATATAGATAAACCAGAAATACGTGCATATATGCAGAAACCTCTCGTCTAGCTAGCAAAACTACTATATACACATCTTCCAAACATAAAATATTTGAAGTAGTTCCAATGGTAACAGGATCATTTTATTATTTTTGTACACTTTCTTTTAAATTGGAAAAAACTGCCTGAAATTATCACTTTTAATTTACAAGATGATCAAGTTCTGAAACATATCCGCTAGGTATGTTATTATAGATGATATAAACTTCAATTTAATTGTAAAATTGAGCCACATACGCTTCGCATGACATTTGAAGAAGTTCATGATAAATATAGAACTTGAAATATAGAACTTTATAGCAGATGAGAAAATATACTTTTAAGTAAGAGAATGGACAGTATGAAGTATCAATTTTAAAATTTTATACTGCAAATTGTATAACAATAGAAACTATATAGCATCAATAAAAGCGAGCCGCAAGCGAGTGTATTTTTACGCTTTACGAAAGTCGAGCAACATCGCAAGTGTATGGATCACGCTATGCTGCTTGGAAAACTATTTGGTTATTGTTTTATAAAATAACTATAGTGAAACAATGACATTTTGAACATCCCACGAAGCTAAGCATTTTAATTCCTCGTGCAGGATAGCCTGATTCTGCACGGGTATTGACCAATCAAATTGCGTGTTTCACTGTAGTTATTAGTATGGGTTAGCATTGTTTCGAGTGCAATTTGGATATAACATGCACGAGTGAGTTTTTCAAAGACCCCAAAATAGCACGAGTCCGAAAGACGAGTGCTATTTCAGGTCATTGAAAAAGTGACGAGTGCATCTTTATCCAAATTTCACAAGAAACCATGCTATTACTTAATATTAATAATTTGCATAAAAATGTTCGAAACAGTTGTAGTTTTAACTTACGTTTTATATAGCAAAGTTTTCCTGGCTTTGTTATATTACATTATACAACGCTAACAGTTTGAAAATTCCACTCAACTATGTAAGTTTTGTTAGTTTTGTTTAAAGCAAAGGCTTAAAAAAAAAAGATATAAAAGCCATATTTTTCATCCGAAGTCAACTTTCACTTCATGTAGCGCAGCGCCATGTTTGTTTTGTTTTGAAGCAATCAGTGACCGTTACTTTTTTAAACTAATCTGCTTTAAACCGATTGGTTGATTTAATCGTCACAATCAGTTTTCCACCAATCAGATCAGTTTGTTACAGTTTTTGCACTGTGATTACAGAAAATTGCACTGTAATTACAAAATATTGCACTGTGATTACAGAAAATTGCACTGAGATTGCAGAAAATTGCAATGTGATTACAGAAAATTGCACTGTGATTACAGAAAATTGCACCGTGATTACAAAATATTGCACTGTTATTACAGAAAATTGCACTGTGATTGCGAAAATAGCACTGTGATTACAGAAAATTGCACTGTGATTGCAGAAAATTGCAATGTGATTACAGAAAATTGCACTGCTGTTTGGGATTAACTGCACTGAAATCAACCAATCACAGTCGAGTAATATCTTTATGTATATTATTATATAATTAATAATTCGCAATTGCTCCTGGTTTGTTGTAATAAATGTATAAAAATTCTATTCGAAATTTCCATCTACAAATCTCTTCAACAATTAGTTTTATAATATAGCATTTGTAAATTCTGAACGCTGATTGGCTAAGAGCCGTGTTGATATAACTCTATGTCAACACGGGAAATTTTCCGCCGCTTGTAAACACGGAAATTTTTCTTATCCTTCGGGCTTTTGACATTGCTATATTATAAAAAAAATATAAAACATTTTTCCGTATTGATATATAGTTATATCAACACTCGTGGAAGTTGGAAAAACTCGAAATTGTATGAAAACAGTCCGCCCTTCGGGCGTCGTGTTTCCATACAATTTCTCGTTTTCCCAATTCCACTCGTGTTGATATAACTGTATATCAACACGGAAAATGTTTTATATTTGTTAAATATCGAGTGAAATGCCCAAAATCCTACATCCCACATCCATGCACCTTCGGCTCAAGTAAAGGCTGAAACGTTTTGAAATTTTGATCATGAAATGAAGAATTCGTTTCAAATTGGCTGATTTGTACCTTTTACAAAATTGGAGAAACGTTCTAATATTAATTCAACTTAGAAATTTAGAACGAAAATGAACTGGTAAAAATGTTGGTTTTATAAATGATTTACGTTATGTATTCCACAAATTCAATGGCATGTCAGTTAAATTTCAAAGCATACATGCACAATCAAACACCAACCAAGAATTTTGTGAGCAAAACTTTAAATTGACTAAATATATAGTTTTCTGTACAACCTTTTGAAGGCAGTTTAAAGCACGATTCAAAGCCGGCCTTCAGAATATCAGCTTAAATAAATATAAAAGTACAACATTAAGAGGAAAGCTTGTTTAAATTTCCAGTGAAGTATCTAAGTAGAATGTCTAAATTTGAGCAAGATTCAAAACGAGAATTCATTAAAATGATTGAACAATTTCACAACACAAATTTGCACGACATTAATTGTCATCGAACATTAATGCTTTCATTGAGCGAAAATTTTCATCGAATTGCGAGTAAATTTATAACCTATTCGTGTTAGAACACTCTATGAAATATTTGGAGTGCAAAAGACAACAAAATTTTTGTTCAAACGTAAGTTTTAGCGTAGAAAAGACGCCAAACATCGAACGGCGCGAGGCGGCTGACACGCTGGGTGGGCCATGCAGCCATTAAAATTTGGAGTTCGAGAAATATTTAACTTTACAACCAACAAAAACGGCGATAAATATCCTTAACATACTCATACAAAAACATTCTACTCACCAAATATAAAAAAGCCAGTCAATTGATATCTTTAAAGAATTTAATACGACAAAAATTAGCCTTTCTTTCGACCTCGACTTTTCCGTACAATGTGGGAAATGCAAGCATATACCTTCGACGTTGTAAATAAGTCTCGTTCCCAATTGGCTGTAACAAAATTCCGGAAGTAAACTGTTCTCAGTTCACTTATCTATTGGTTTGCATTGCAAACTTCTGATTGGTGAAACTGCTCCCTTGGGACAAAAAGTATGAAATTCTATAGCCAGAATAATGTTATTCATATTAAATGCTTAATTCTATTAATTATACGTACGCATAATTATTTGCAAGATACGAACAGTGACCGTGTGCCGGGGAATAGGCCTAACTACATGGTTTCCTTATGATCGTAACGGTCGTAAAAATAAAGTCACGATCTTTCTCAACGGCCAGTTTATAATCATTTATACATGTAAACTATATATAAATCATAAGTATTCTCTAGTTAGAATCACTTCGCGTATTTTCAGTTCTAAAATGTTGTATTTCGGCTGAAGAGAAAGATCGTGACTCAATGTTTACGACCGTTACGACCATATGGAAACCAGGCTTTACAGTTTGTTTACAAATTAAATTAGCACTCAAATGTAAAACCAAAATATTTCAAATAGAGCAAATAAATTAATACGATAAGCATTCGAATTTATTGTGTCAGTGAGACTTGAGATGCTTGGTTTGCAAGCGGTAGGAAAAATAACGGCGTTTGTGTTCACACGAAGCCGCGAAGCTCTCCGTTTTCATCTCGCTCCGTTTAGAAACCGTGCTCAAATTGTTACTGCGAAAGTGATGTTTTCAAACAATTTCACTCCGGCGTTGTGTGAACGCGAGGGCTAATTGTAACTTTTCTGCGTCGTATTCAAAGCGCTCCTGAGAGTGAACGCAATCTATATGTGAAGTAATTTTAGGCCCGGCTACAAAGGCCGTATTTCCAAGCTTAAAGGCCGTTTTCCACTAAGCGAAATTTTCCGTGCGGAGCAGAATTTCTCTTTGTCTTTTCTAATTAGTTCCAACTGAGAAATAACAAGACAAAGAGAAATTTCGCTCCGCGCACGCGCGAAATTTCGCCTAGTGGAAAACGGCCTTAAGCCTGCCGCACACGAAAGAAAACTTGCTCAGGTAACCGCCTCGCGTGGACGCTAGCTCAGGTACAGTAAATGCATTTTCACCGCACACATTGGAAAAACTACTCAACGGCAAATTCGTCGATAAGATCACATTTCTCTCCATTGTCGCCATTTTAATTTGGGTTCTTATTGGCTAGTTAATTAATTTAAGCAGCTCAACACCAAGCTCGCAGCATCTGCAGACGTTGAGATTTTTTCCTATTGAGGTGAAAAATATAAAACACGATAGATATTTTCCTCAAGGCCTCAAGAGGTTAACTTCTCATGAAAAGAGAGAAACATGCTATAAGCTAGCTGCCATGCACGCGAGTAGCCTGCGTAGCAGGCGTTTAGTGCCGGCGGGAGAAGAGAGGGCGTCGTTTGAGGAAACGCCTGCCCAAATGGCTATGACAAATTTGTTTTCGCCCATTAATTTAATTATATACCATGTAAATATATGTATACTGTCTGTAAATAGACTGTAAATCTCATTTACACACTAAGAGGCTGATTACATGGAGAGTTTTCAGTCCGGGCTGAGTTTCAGCCCGGTTAAACGAGTCGAAATTGCATCACGATTACATGAGCAGTTTCAACACGGGCTGCGTTTAGTCAGATATATATTTATTATCAACCCAGGCTGAAATGTCAGCCCGAGCTGAAATAATCTGAGTGTCACGAAATAGGACAATAAGCGTGTTACGCTTCTTTGAAGCAACCAGACGCTGATTAGTCGACTATTTGACTTGTGTGAGACTGTGGTTATATGTAAAGCATTTAAAAATGAAACAAACACGCAAAATAAAGCCATTTAAACGGTTGTTTTTTAGCCCGAGCTGAAATTATTTGCATTACATGCATGCTGGGCTGAGTTTCAGCCCGCGCTGAAATTTCAGCCCGAGCAGCTCAAACCGGGCTGAAATTTCAGCCCGGGCTGGAATTTTGGTTATGTAATCGCTTGCTGTGTTTTGATAGGATTTTATCCTTAGGCCGGGCTGAAATTTCAGCCCGGGAAACCGGGCTGAAACTCAGCCCGGGCTGAAAACTGTCCATGTAATCAGCCCCTAAATGTACATTGACAAACTATGTAAATTTAAAACTAATTTGTAAATTGTTTGTAAACTATTTGTAAAACATTGGCAATTATTTCTGAATAGTTTGTAAATCACTGCAACCATTTGTAAACAGTTTGTAAATTATCGGCATGTGTTTGCAAATTTTTGTAAATTACATTGTAAGGGGCCCACCATTTAACTTTTGAGGGGGGGATTTACTACTGGCAGGGAATATTTTTCTGGGATCGTTATCTGCAAGATATTTTTTTTATCCCATCACCATGTACGATTTTGTTTTGCCACACTTTCTTTCGCAGCATTTTTTTTTCAATAGCTTATACTATTTAGATTCTTTAATGATAGTTAACTTTGAGTTTTCTAGCTTCATGCATTGCTATTAATAATATATGTTGCTATATATGAGGTATAACATTTGGTTCAGGGCCTTTTTTAAGGATGTGTAACTGGAGAGGACATAATTAGCGGGGGACCTGGACAAGTTCCAGTCGGCAAGTCTGTATCCAGGGTCGTAGCTAGCATGTATGGGGTGTAGGCCAAAAATTTCCGAATGACGAAAAAAGTTTTCGAATATATCATGGCATACTAAGCCACGAAGGTGTTTGCTATTCGCAAAATGAAGACGCGATGTATAAAAATACGCATATTTTATTACGCACAGACATATTACAGAAGCAGTGCGGTAGGGAGCTTTTGTTTATTGGGGGCAGAAAACGAGGGCCGGAGGCCCGAGGAAATTATGACATTTAGAGTCTTTGAAATGCCATTTCCTGGACTTTGGGGAAGTTTTGACAAAATGCTGATGGTCAGAAAAAAGCATTTTAGTATGTCAAAATTTACAATTTGCTTACAATTTATAGTGACAAATACAATTTTATAATGATTTTCTCTGTTTAACAACTAGAATTTTGTTCTACTATTATTGCCGTAATTTTCCGAATGGCCAACCCGATTTTCGGAATATGTTGATTCTAAAAAAGTCCGGGGGTTAACCCCCCCCCCCACAACCCCCAACCCCCCCTCGCTGCAGCCCTGTCTGTATCACTGCAGCTACCAACAGCATATATATGCATGGTTTAACTAATAAGTATACGTCATAAGGCAGCAACTCAAGCTAGCCATGCTTAACTAGGACTCTGAGAAAACTGAGTCGACCACCGAAGGTGCGAGCCTCTAGAGGGGTCTGGGGGCATGCCCCCCACAGAAACGTTTGGATTTTTTCAAGCTCAGATAAGCTATTTCCAGCATTTTGAGGAGTTTTCCAACAAGAAATTAACCTTACACTAGTCCCTGAAAATCAAACCAGCTGATCTTCTCGAACTGGTCAAATCGATCCCTGCAACCATGCTGTTTTGCAACATTTTTTTTCCCACCAAATACTGGGGCAGGATATTTTTTCCCCAGTTTGTTAGTGCAGGTATATTTATTCGTTCGGAATAGCCTTGCAGGAAATTTTTTTCAAAATCTTCCTCTCCCCTCAAAAGTTAAATGGTCGGCCCATAAATAGTGTATAAACTATTAGGAACTAGTTGTAAATAGTTTGTAAATTAAATTGTAAATAGTTTGTAAGTGTTAGCGACTATTTGTGTAAATAGTTTGTCAATTAAATTGTACTAAATAGTTTGTAAATTATTGGCAACTATTTGTAAATAGTTTGTAAATTAAATTGTAAATAGTTTGTAAATTGTTAGCAACCATTTGTAATTAGTTTGTAAATTAAATTGCAAATAGTCTGTAAATTGTTAGCGACTATTTGTAAATAGTTTGTAAATTAAGTTGTAAATAGTTTGCAAATTATTATAGCGACTATTTGTAAATAGTTTGTAAATTAAATTGTAAATAGTTTGTAAAATTGTAAATAGTTTGTAAATTAAATTGTAAATGTATAGTTTGTAAGTTATTAGTAACTATTTGTAAATAAGTTCTTTGAATGTTTGCATGGCGATAAAATATAATTGTTTTTGTTTGTGGAAACACCACGTAAATTTATTACTGCAAAGCTTTCGATCCGTAAGCCCGGATCTTCATCAGTGCTAATAATGACATGTCATTATTAGCACTGATGAAGATCCGGGCTTACGGATCGAAAGCTTTGCAGTAATAAATTTACGTGGTGTTTCCACAAACAAAAACAATTATATTTGTAAATAGTTTGTATATTTAACTGTGAATAGTTTGAAATTAGTATCTATACTAAATTAAAAAACTCATTAATAATTCAGGAGCAAAACACAAAGAAAAATCATAAGCGTGTCGTGGTTATATATGTGATATAAAATCATGTTAATTTACATAAACTTTAGCTTTGATTTTCTCGGTTTAGACAAAGTTTATTTCAAAAATTACTTCGCCAATCAACTCGTATAAGCTGAGTCGTTTTTTAAGCCATTTAAAGCACTTGTAGTCGTGTTTTATCACATATAAAACACTCCGCTACGCGTCGTGTTTTATATGTGATAAAACACTCCTACGCGTGCTTTAAATAGTACTTAATCACTTGAGCAACCATTTTTTATCTAAACATATTTATTACCCAAAATCTTATATAAAATTTACAAAAAAGATTCCCTTTAGGAGATTAAAAAGATTTAAATGTACAGTAAGAAATAAAAATATACAATGAACTGCATGTCGCTGATTCATGTGAGTGTTATATCATTGAACAGCTGTTGTTCATATATTAGAAAGTCAGAAGAAAAGAAAGTCAGGCATGCAGGACAAAGTGTTTCGACAGAAAAAATACCCTCTGGTGATAAATATAATTTAATTATCGCCCTATCCCGCTTCGTAGCTGCTGACACAAACTGGGTATAATTTTTAATCAATTCATATGAAACTGCATTAATGTTAGTCAATGCATGTGCATGGACCTGCATGTGGACCTTTGACAGGAATGCATCAAGAATTTGATCAATGAAACTAATCACAGGGTAACTATAGCGGCACACAGATAAAGTTTTTGGTGTTAACAGCATGGAATTAAATTTTTTATATATAAACAAGTTAAAAGCCGCGGGTATCGGTTTTTATTAAACTGTAAAGACCTCGGGCCTTCGGCCCTCGGTTTTCACAGTTTAATAAAAACCTCTCCCTTGGCTTTTAACCTACATGTATTGTAATTTATTATATAAAGTATAGTGCTTTATGTATTATTGAAAAAACGAGCAGGAGTGTTTTATTAGGTTTAAAGCCACGAGCGCGCAGCGCGAGTGGCTTTAGACCTAATAAAACACGACCCGCGAATTTTTTAAATGACTTCAAAAACGTATGCATAATAAGTCAAATCTTTATACAAAAATCTTTATATAAAAATCTTTATATAAAAATCTTTATATAGTTTGCATAACAATGGTCTTTTGTTAAAGTGTTCTTTAGCTGGTATAAAGACGTATGCACGTGACTAATTTCTTACTCAAGATTGGATAATTGCTTCATGAATTATTAATGAGTTTTTGAAGTACTATTTAAAGAACGCGTAGGAGTGTTTTATCACATATAAAACACGACGCGTAGCGGAGTGTTTTATATGTGATAAAACACGACTACAAGTGCTTTAAATGGCTTAAAAAACGACTCGTCTTATACGAGTTCATTGGCGAAGTAATTTTTAAAATAAACTATGTCTAAACCGAGAAAATCAAAGCTAAAGTTTATGTAAATTAACATGATATTTTATCACATATAAAACCACGACACGCTTATGATTTTTCTTTGTGTTTTGCTCCGGAATTATTAATGAGTTTTTTAAAGAGATTTCGAGCACTGATAAAAGTGATAATCTCACATGTGAGATTATTTATGATAATCTCACATGTGAAAATTATCGCTTTTCAATTATCGCTTTTCTGTAAAAATTATCGCTTTCAAAGACTGTCCTTTATATAATAAGCGGAAAAATACATGGGTGCTTGGAAATACCAGATTTATTTCTCGTGTTGAACATGATATCTCACTCGTTCGCTGCGCTCACTCGTGAGATATCGTGTTCAACACTCGAAATAAATCTGGTATTTCCGGGCACCCATGTATTATTCTCTATATACAGTAATTCAAGGCAGAGTAAGGGCAGTATAGATCAAAATAGGTGTAGCCATTTTCGCAAATAGGCAATTAGCTTGCTGTCAACAAGTAGATTAAATGCTAAGTACAATTATACATCTTCACAGCGTGACTCCAATGGTGCAGCAACGCAAAATTACAAACAGTGTTCCTTTGATATTTCCTAATTATTTGCCAAGGATGCAAAAATTTTTGTTTTCGGATACACAAAGTGGTTTGCATTACACTGAATTTTTTAGGAAAATGGGGAGCACTGTTCAAAATCATCCAAGATATAGTTATAATTTATTTATTTCGAAGCAAATAAGTTGACCATTAAATATCATTGTTATATAGCTAGCGTGAACGCCAAACGTGATTGGCTGATTTGTGGTCACGTGACTTCAGATAAATGCAATGTTTCCCGCCGGGCAACAAGTGAAAAATTGTTGCCCGCCTCGACCGGCCACGTACATAAATAAACAAAATGGAGGCAAAACTCAGATAATTAGAAACTACGATTTTCCAAGTTTGTGTTCAAATAAAGAATATAAAAGAGAAGAAAAATACACAACAGGCAACAGGATATGCTGCTGAAACCGTTTAAGTAGGTTCTTTTAATTTTAAACTCGTTTACACTATAGAGTTTTCGTCACGAAATACAATTGTTGTATGAATGTTGTTGAAGTTGATTTTTGTTCGTCGCTATATAACAAAACATTTAATGCCTGTTCCCTCGGGAAATAGTTAGTTTTGTTTTCCCTCGAATCTTAATGTTTCCCTCGACTTCGTCTCGGGAAACATTGAGATTCTCGGGAAAACAAAACTAACTATTTCCCTCGGGAGCAGACATTAAGTGTATATTATCAAATATCGTTATATTATTTGGAAATATTAAAATTTAATAGATTTACAATGAATTTTTTGATGGAGTAATGTATGGACCTATGACTTTATGTTAGAGGCTCCTGAAGGGGTAAAATGGGAACTGGGATTGATCTATTTTTAGACTGGGAAAATGGGATTTGGGTTGCTGGGACTGGGATTTGGCCACTGAGAATGGGAAATGAAATCCTGAAAAATGGGAATGGGATTGAGGTAATGCGAGTTGATTCCTCAATTTTTCCACATTTTAAGTATCATGAGGACCCGCATGCCTATAAATTGAATTCTCTTGAAGGTGTTGGTTACCACAGCATTATTAGTCGAGGTGGTAAGAGTGGTAACATGTATAATGAATTTATAGTGAAATAATTTATGCGTGCATGAAATTTAACCCCATACATATATGATGTAGCAAATAACTAATTACTGAGCTAACATACAAACCAGGTTGTCATCACCAATTCATAATAATGTTAGCAGACAATGCCGCGCAAAGTTCAAATTGCGCCAAAATCTGGTCTGAAGAAAGAGTGCATTCTGCTTGACAATCGTGTATATGGATTCACGATGGAGATCAAGATCGAACAAACTGGCAATATTTTGATGGGTGCTTATTAAAGATTGACGTGAAGTATTTTCAATCAGTAAGGTTAGGTAATAGCCAAAAAGCTGCATATGAGTCACGTTTTAGGAATAGTGGATTTGCGTTGGGTTCATTGTTGGGCCAACAAACCCAACAACACTAGTTCCAGGCTATTTGCCTTCGCGCGAAAATATGCAAAATGTTATTACTCAAATCAAATGTAATTGTATTTTCATGTGTTTGTAAAAATACACAGAAAAGAACAGTTATTAATTTTGATATGGAAAATTCAAGAAAAGAACATTGTTCGATAGTCTAGACAATAATCTACAATTGAGGGTAACTGAGTCCTGAGGTGAGTTGTGATATTCGAGGTGATGCATGATATTCGTTTGCATGAATATTTATAAAGCCATACAGTATTTTAATACATGCAAACTGTCTGTACCAATGTAGGTAGTACCAATGTAGAAATGCTGTGCTGAGTGGTTATATTACTACCTTAAAAAATAAGCAGAAACTCGACGTTTCGAGCGAAGGCCCTTCGTCAAGAGTTAGTAAGTTACTAACTCTTGACGAAGGGCCTTCGCTCGAAACGTCGAGTTTCTGCTTATTTTTTAAGGTAGTAATATAACCACTCAGCACAGTATTTACACGCAAATGTTTATATCAACCAGAGCACCATTTTCCACGATATCGGATTATTTAATGTCTTCAAACTTAAAACAAAACTGTAAGCCATAACTTAAACGTAGAAAATATATAATTTGTTATATCGAAGTATAACTGTCCATGGATATTTTCGCTACAACTATTATCATTAGTGATAATGTCTGTATTTATACATGTAATTATAAAGTTTAAAAATTACTTGATTGACCCAAAACGTACCAAACTGTTTCTATTTTTATTGCGATTTGCTTAAGTCTGGTATTAACCAACTTTAATATATTTTTAAACTGAAGATAATTCACTGTGTTGTTATAAGTTTTTTGAGTTTTTTTGTCATCTGCATGTATGCTTATAAATATGGTTACAGTGTAAAAATTATAAATATTGTCATTGTATCTGCATTTTGGATCTTGCAATTTAACAATCGATAACAATCAAACCCAATTTGTCAATTTATTATCAATTGGACTGTTAATGGACAACTTCAAAGCGTGATTAGTGCTGTACATAGTATTTTATAAACTGAAGATGAAAACTCAATCCATTGTTTTGGTTTATATATTTCTGTATGGTTAACTTCTGTTGACCACAAGATTTCTGAAAAACTATTTCCAATTTTATATATTACTGCTGGGGAAGTTTTCTGTGAATTTAATGAGCCATATTGTAATTGCATTCACATTTGTTTATTTTGACAATTAATCAACTAAATTATTAAAATATAATACAGAATTAATATTTCAGCATCACTGAAATTGCATGCATATTCTTTTTCAACTAATCAAAATCCATACCTGATAATTATCAGTCAATGAACCTGTAACATACAGTACCAGATGATCAATTTATATAATTATATATGATGTTACTCTGAGTGTATACCCACACCGGACAGGCCGGCTGAAAAGTTAGCCTGATACGGTGGGAATCGAATCCTGTGACCTTTGGGGTACTAGTCCAATGCTCTGCCAAATGAGCTACGAGGCCAAGTATGTTCGAGTGTGTGGTATTTCGGAACTAAGTCTAGTACCTTTGATACCAATGTGTTCTATGATCATGATATCAGGCTAACTTTTCAGCCTGCTCGGGGTGCATGGATATACAGTCAGAGTAACATCAAAAACATTATATTCACCTGAGTACATAACATCAAAGCGCACACAAAAATATCATAAATAGTATTGGTTTCATTGAGCCTGGAGGTTTGTATGAAATGAACATTACATTGGATTGATCGACTTTTATCAATCTAATTCATACTTGCAATCAAGTCATATATTACTGAGTAAAAACTGCTCCTGCAATTACTTACATTGTTATTATATTTCATTCTATTATTATAAGTCAATAAAATGCTCACAATATATGATCACTTCTATTATAAAAGCCTTTCCCATGTGGGTGATATTTGAGCTGATCTGCAGCCAACACAAGCCCTAACCCTCGAACACTAATGTTTGTTGTGTATACCACTTAGGACAATGCAAGCCCAGCTTTACTGTTAAGTTTGACCCATTAAGCACCATGGCCCTCTCTCCTTGATGAGTAAAATCACCTGGCATTAGACAGAGTAAAATAATCAAGTAGGGCGTAATGCGACTTGATGGGTTAAATACAGGTTTTTTTTCAGGGATTTTTTAGGGCTGTTAAACGGCCCCAAAAACTCAATCTTGAATTGAGTTTTGAAACTCAATCTTCTCACCAAAGTTTCAGTGCAGTAAAAATGAAGTAATAAGTTCTTTGTATGTTTGCATGGTGATAAAATATAATAGTTTTGTTTGTGGAAACACCACATAAATTTATTACTGCAAAGCTTTCGATCCGTAAGCCCGGATCTTCATCAGTGCTAATAATAGTTTGAGTTAAATTTGTGACGTGTGGAAATTAGTTTTCAGTTGGAAACCCGACAATTAAAAAAAATGGCTGGAATTCCTCTCACAACACAAGAAAAACTATGCATTCACCATCTTTAACCAGTTTATAGTATCCCTTAGTGCCCCTGCTTTAACACATTCCATCTCAACTACATTTATTGAGTACAGGTGTCAGCCCCCCCCGGTAGGGGGAGGGGTGCAGCCACCCCAGCTGTTCAGCTAAACTCAATCTTTTCTGCAAAAACGGA
>CACRXK020011859.1:0-15799 GCA_902702795.2 Paramuricea clavata
GTCTATATTTCTGCAGAAGTCGTCTGAATTTTCTACGGAAACTCCGCACATTTATACAGAAACGCTCTGTTATTAAGGAAAACTACTTCAAGTAGACAGAACGAATGTGATTTTCTACGGAACAAGCGTGTCCCTAACGGGCCACCGTACGTAACGATTATGGTGTTTGTCTTCATTTATTTGCAAGAAAAAGCATTGCTTTATAGCAACATATTTAATATTTGTTTGCAAAACAAACATAAAACCAAGTAAACGTTGTCAAATTAAAAGCAAAATCAGAAATTTTGTTTCTTGATTTCAACCCAGTAAGCGGTCTGTCGTGTTCATATAAAGAATTGTTCATCCCGCCTATGCAATACTTATGGTCTAGGTTTACACAGCCGGGATCTGGCTAAACGAGCTAACTTACTTAAATACTAAAATTACTTCAATTGGAAGCTTCCTATAAGTACAAGCGGGCTCATATATGAACAGTTACGGTTACCACTGAGTAGTTCTTAATTTGTAATCTTTAACTAAGATATCACATGTCATTTGATCTTGTATATAGCTATTTGAAAATTAGCAGCGTCATTCCCAAGGATGACTGCAAGTTAGTCGAAACGACAAACGTTAAATAAGAATGTTAACTTAACCGTATTCAGAATCGCCAATGTTTTGTATTTCCATATGAGCGACATAGGGCCAGCGCCGCTAACCGTCTCACACAAATGTGTAATATTAAAAGCTTGACAACCGATTCTCACCTTTGTTCATCTGTAATTTATCAGAAGCAGCGTCGTGCTAACAAATAAATTAAGAATAAAAAAAGTTTATGTAAAATATTATTTTCGCCTGTTGAGAAAAATCACGCATCATAAAGATGTAATGTTACTTTTTGGTACAATGAGCCTTGAGTAACACTAATTAACAATTAGTCACCGAAGGCGAGGCGAATATATAGGCTTGTAATCACCGAGTCTGAGGTGACTAATTGTTTTAGTATAATTTCAGTGTTGAAAAAGTTTTATTTATAAATACAATTAATAGACGTGTTTATTTTATGAATATAATTTGCATAAATAATTTACTTCTCTTGACATCATGTTTTTTTTTCAGAAGTACTAATCAAATAATATACCTTCCATTTAAATGGAAACTGTATTATATTTAATAGGTCAAAATGTCCGTAAAGAATAAAATTAATCGGCCATAAAATTAATCCCAACCGCTATAATCCATACGCTGGTGTACTTATAATTGTGTAATAACTTCTTATTAACCGAGCGCGAGGTCTTTACAGAGAAATATCGGACCGAGGTCTTTTTTGTACAGACCGAGCCCGTAGGGCCAGGTTTGTACAAAAAGGCCGAGGTCCGATATTTCTCTGTAACGACCGAGCAAGCGAGGTTAATAAAAAGTTTATTATGTGGCATTTATACTCGAAACAAACAAGAAATGCATGATTTGAAATGCATACTAGTAGCGTGGTACACATTTGGTCGAAGAAAACAAAAATTACCAATGTATTCCTTCCTTTCCACTTAATTAAAACCATTCGCAGATATTAATTAATTATCAAATCTCTTATTAATAACAAATTAAATTATAACTTTCAAATTTTCAGTTAGTTTTGCTGTTTTGTTTTAAAATACATGCGTTTGTTTTTACGTAATGGACTGCCGGTCCATTACGGGAAAATAACGGACGCTGAAAGTGCTTCTCAGCCCGCCATTTCACCGGAAGTGATGCTTGCCATATAATAAAAATGTTTAAACTTTGCCAACTCCGGATAAAAAACATTAAAACACCAATACCTTGTTAACTTTCATTTGTAACCAAATATTAACAAAATAGAGCAGAATCATAGCATCAGGTATATTGTCTCCTTCAGCGCAGAATACAAGCAGTGTCACCAGTGGAATATTTTCCCTACAACTATTGAACAGATTTTGGTTGTTATCAGTGGCGTAGCCAGCCCGCCGATTTAGTCCCGCTATGCAAATTCAAAATTATTATCATTATTCATTTCTTTAAAAATTTATTGTTTTCACAGTCAATGAACACGAAAATATTTGCATAACGGGACTAAATCGTCGGGCTGGCTACGCTACTGGTTGTTATCTATATTGATGGTATGTATTCTCACTAGGGGTTAAAGGGAAAAGAAGGGAACAAAAGCGGAACCATAGGGGAAAATACCGTTTGCGCAATATTGTTACCTATTCACATGCAGTAAAATTACCATGCAATTACCATGTTTTATAAAATCGTTTCGATACTCCCCCACCAGGTAAGAAAACATCAGACTCGCTTCTTTCTTCACCTGAAATCAGACGGGAAAATGTGAAGACAAAATGAAGACATTTCTAAGAATCACACCCTGCTTTCGGATGTAACAGACACTTACGAGAACCATTGCACTACATATACAGCAGGCAGGGAGTTAATATTTCTTAAGGGAAGTTATTTAATAAATCGTGTAAAGATCTTTGAGAGCACTAGGTTTTTCCAAATTATTGTTGGGCTCCTGGTTTGCTCATGCCAACTAAAAGTCATCGCGGGTAACGTAGTTAAACCTCCCTCCCCCCTCCCTATGACAAACACAAACATTGATATATACAGAGACCCGTACCTGAGTGGGGAATGCTCAATTTTTTGTGATACAATCTCGAAAGGTAGTCTCACCAAGGCGGTATATTCCCCGGAAATCGGGCTCAAATGAACAGGCCATTAGACGTTTTAAAGTATATCTTTTAAAATCAAATATTTGTACCATTCCTTTCTTCAAGACATCTCCAGTTAAAATTCTTTTGGAATATTTCATTCAGATGTTGAGTTTCAGGAGATAGCAAATATCGAAATGGTCCACTAAGAAATAGAATGAAGGCCATTAAGTCCCTGTGGTTCTAAGATTTCTATAAGATTTCTATAAGATTGCAAATACTGTATGAATTTTAGTATTGGCCAAAAATTCATAGCAAAGGAGTAAAGGTATTCTCTGTCTTATTGGTATCTTCAGCAGTTCTTTCTGATTTGCTTCGTCTCTTCTTTCATAACTCTGGAGGGTATGGCCTTTCAAAGGACCACGGTTAACCGTGAAAGGACCAACTACTGTAGCTTCCAGGGGTGGAAAATATATTTTAGTTGCTGGGAACGCAAGAGAACATAGAAAATGTTCTGCCAATAATCAAGTAATCGACAATTAGCCTTTCTCCCGCCGCCATTTTTGGGTGTCTTTACAGCCGAAGTCTGCGAGATAAGATCACATAACAGTGACTTTTTATAATTTTTTGGACGAATGATGGTAAATTTGCTTTGTAAATGGTTAGTTTATTTTGAAAAATTGCTTTTCACATTGTTTTAATTGTCTGCATTGGTTAACGAGAATTAGATGCCACCCAAAAATGGCGGATATTCGTCATCGTGAGAAAGGCTAATTGGACACTGTAACTGTGTGACACTAACGAGTTGTCAAAAAACTAATTTCAGTTCACTGACAATCTTAATAATACTCTTAGGGATATGACATACTGTAAAACTAATTTTGATAACATGCATCGGAGGTCTGATCCCAAGGCAAACATAGACGCAAAAAAAGGACACAACTAGGGGGGGGGGGCCACTACCAGGGGGATACATGCTCCCCCAGAAAATCAGGTGTCTCAAATTGGCTAAAAAATGCATTTGCCATGCAACATTTGTTACATCATTCTATATATAGTCTACTTGATACTACATTTATACAGTATTTACACTATTAAGACGGATGCACTTATAATTGCATTTCTGAGGTCATACCAACAAAAGAGGTAACATTCTTTCTATTGGTCAGAATTTCCCCCCTGAATCTCTCCTTTTCTCTAAATTTTTACAATCATCTTTTTTTTCTTTCTTCGGGAAATATTTTCTGGGAACTCAAGAACATTTCTCGAATTCTGGGACCCGTGGCCTGATACATCTTCCATCCCCTGTCAACTTCCCTTGCTTCGTGAAGAACGAAGCAACTACAGTGTTAATGTTCGAAGTACGAGTCTTATTTTACTCTAACACCAGATGATTTTCCTCTCCAATCGCAGGATAACTGCAGTTTGGATTCTTTCTGCGGATTCATGACATTAATGTAAAGAAAGTCGTGGGTTTTCTCCGGGTATTCTGGTTTCCTCCACAGGGAATGTGGGTTTGAATAAGCTCCAAACTAAGCCTTCGATCGTGGCCGTGTTCAATGATCCGACTTGATCAGGTTTGAACTATGTCCTTCAAAATTGAGCTCAGTTAGCTCTCACATGCTTGGAAATAAAAAATGATTTATACAGTGCTTGGAATTATTTATATACCTGTTATTGGGAATAATTAGCTGATATGCTTGATAAATAACTGTACAATAGTTTGTTCCGTAAGGCGAAAATCTCAAACTTTAAACGTGGTTTTTACATCCTCGACCATACCTTTGAATTTGCGAGTCCAATCTTTCGCTGGCAATACAACTCGTCAACAAAACGGTTTGTTTAATGCGACATTCCTTAATCCACCTCACAATACGGTCACAAAATATTTGTCTGCAACCCTAAAACACGTATCAAGCAAATTTAGTTTGAAAATTCAGGGTTAGTGCACACTTTGAGTGCAGGCTTAGGTTCATACCACAACTGCTTCACTCTGTAGCAGCTCCGTTTTCAACATTTAACCTAACATTGAACGAACGACTGTTCCAAAGGTAAAGCCGGTTAAATCGGCTTTTAAAAACAAAGTTTTTTCAGTTTATCAAAAACTGCGCCGCCCTAATTATTCTGTCTTATATAAACCAAGGCTCGAAATAAAAGTTACATATGTCATAGGGCTCAAAATAACGGTCGGTCAACGGACAATGACCGGCCAAAAATGCCTCTTGACCGGTCACTTTTTTCCCTCACCGGTCCACATTTTCACGCCTTCCAATGTGATTGCTGACGTCTTAATTGAATTAAAACATGAAACTATGATGTATCGAAATAAGTTTCTAACAGCTTGTTTCACTGTTAGTGTAAGCGTATCAATGACCGGTCAAAAACAGATTTTGACCGGTCATTTTGACCGGAGACCTATCTCCCATTATTTTGAGCCCTGCATGACAAGCCGGTCATGATGACCAACGGATGAAGAAATCATCGCACGTGTATCATGTACAACGCAATTTTAAGTTAAAATGATTAGCAACGATATCAAATTACAGCTGACTGTATTAGTCAGCTAACATAATATTTTTGTTTGTATGGATCAAACCACACTTCACAGTCATCAAACTTTTAAACGTGTGGCTAAAATTAAGAGCGCTAAATATTGTCATGAAATCATGATTTTAGTCTCGATTTCTAAAACAGTAAAACTCTGGCTTTGCACTAGTCTGACCAGACGAAAAAAATAATTGAACGTGTTGCGACTTCTCTTGCGTCGGCAACGCGATCAAATTTGATCGACCCGTTGCGTTGCGCGCGCGAGAACAATATCGCACTTGTAACCCTAGCTAATTATGCTATTGTACTGGTATTGATACTATTGTCACTTGATTTCGAAGAAGAATTCCCTGTAAAACATCAAGAAAATCTGCACAAATTGGCATTGACTGGATCCACAATATCTCTAAAATCACGCTGTGATTGACCAGTGACCAGCCGTTATTTTGAGTCGAATGATCATATTCTGATCTATTTAATTAATTAATTATATTTCATTCTAATGTTTGGCATTCATTACCTTTGCAAGCGGTGCTCTTAACTGGACGACAACTAGTTTCTTTTCATCACATTTGTAAACTGAAATAAAATTATGGCTGTAGTATAGAGTTAGGGAGCCACGGAGCAATGCTATACCTTCATAGTCTAAGAGGGCTATAGAAGCTCCAAACTCAAATGCCAAAATATGCGCTTTCAAAACCTTGAATTAAGAATTCTGGGATTACAAATCAACACCAAAACCATTTACAAGGACTGCAGCTACATTACAGTATCATTAATGTAAACATGCATGGCGTTTAAACAGTCATACCGCAAAAAAGCAATTCAGCCAAATCAAAAAGCGAATGGGGCAGGATCTCTCAGAGTCGTACGTTAGTTGGAGTTTGATTTCAATATCCATTCTCGTCCCCACGCTACTAGTTTTTGTTCGCTTGGTGATCGCTAAACCCCTTACTGTACCTCCATTATTTTAAAGATTAGCTACCTTCACAAAAAATAAAATCTGCAGGCATGATGTTAAAAGGGTGATATTACTTATTTTCTCAATTGATAGTGCTTAACTGCCAGTACCTCAAATTCAAATTGTCCAATACAAAAAACAAACATTTGTACCACGCGAGCTCGCGTGAGAGAACTGAACGACATCAAGACGAAACTTGATGGTCTTTCCCGTGCAAATTTACTCAGCAGTTCCCGATTCCTGAAAGAAGGAATAGATTTACTCTACGTTTCTCTTGATAAATCTAAGCTGGAGCAGAAAGTTTTGATGGACCCAACTCAACACGACCGTGGTGAAACATCAAGAATGTCGAGCGGTGTCGAGTCTGGGATCTTGAGCGAAGCCTTAGAACTTTCGCACGCCATAGGAAAGATGAAAGTCTACTCAGATAAAGAGTTTGAATCCGCTAAGAAAAGATTCGAGGAAGCCCGTAAGAGCGCAACCTATGCTTTCTGCAACGAGGCATTAAATATTTACGATAGAATTTTCGCCGCCAAACTACGTGTTGTTTCTGAGATACTGGAATGGCTCGATAGTCCTCAAACCGCCATCACAGGGTGTTTGTCGTTTCTTCAAGATCTACATAGCTTACCAGCTATCCGTGAGATTTTCTACGTTTATCTCAATGGCGGTGTCAAGTCGTTGTTGGGTAAAGCGGAACGAGTAGAGAACGTAAAATCTGTGATGCTGATCAACTATGTTTTGTTTAATCTTAAATTCAAATTCAGTCGCACACTTACTGACAGCTGGCCAACATGGCCTGGCATTGAACTCGTTGATCGCAGTTTTAACCCAATGTTAGATTGGCAGGAGGTTTCGACAAGAAGGTCTATGGGCGATGAATTGAGTCAACCTCCCAAGCAGCTTATACTTGATTGCAAAATATATCCGCGTTTATCTGCTGTGGACAGTCATGGGAATGTGGTTGTTGGAGAGCTTTCGGGACACAACATCAAGGTGATTTCGAGAACTGCAGCAGAAAGCAAGGTGGTTAAATTACCAGATTCTGGACAAGTTATCGACCAAGGTATCGCTGGACTCGCTGTTGATAAGAATAACAACGTTTATGTTGTTAGATGGCTTAAGACACCTACAGAAAATAGCGACGTGGACAGTTACTTGCTGAATGTGTTGGATGAAAATTATAATGTAAAACACGAGTGCAGATTTGATTTCTTTCAGGTTACACACCCATATATCCGTGCGGTGAGGATCACTATAAACATGAGGAACAATAACATCATCATGATCAAAGACGGTGATTCCAATGTCTATGTCTGTGACAATGTGGGCAGGGTTCGTAGTCTCCAGGACCAAAAAAATTCAAAGACTTTCAAAGATTTTTTCTGCCTATTTTCAAATACTTTTCAAAGACCTTTGAGAGCAATCAGCTGTCGAAAAATTGCGGTGTAAGCACCATTTTTACCCAGTAATTAGTCCCGTCAAATCACATCCTAAAATGCGCATTTTCGTCGATATTTCCGAAAATCTTGATTCAATCAATCTATTTTATTAGCTAGGAAATCGTATAATCAATTCCTCACTAAAGAATTTAAAGACTTTTAAAGACTTTCTTCGCTTTTTCACACAATTTAAAGACTTTTCAAAGACCTCAAAGACCTGCATTCCAATTTAAAGACTTTCAAGGATTTCAAAGACCGCTATACGAACCCTGTGGGACAATTAGAACACACGTTTGATCGACACATCATTGGCGTAACCAGGTTGGCTACTTCAAATACAGCTGAAATCATATCATCATCAAGTGATAGGACGGCTGTTAACTTCTACTCCGAGGAAGGAAATCTGAAGTCGACAATAAAACTACCAGAAGGGCACGAGGTCTGTGGGACGGTATTTCACTATATCATTCGTAAAATAATTGTCTTAACCGATGTCGAGGATAACCGTCGTTCATATTATCTTGTTTGCTACACTGAGACATGCGAAGTGGAGACCTCGCCGTTTTTTTGCAAGAAGACGGATGCGACATGGTGCCCATTCATCACATCTCATCCAAGTGGTCCTGTTGCTGTTGTGGTGGGAGAAAGTATCACCTTTATTTAAGGAGATACTTTACATTATGTGTAAATAAATACGGCCTCAGAAATCTGTATGACGATAATGCAACAATAGACATTTTCCTGCACAAAATACTTGGGGAAAATCCGAAAATGAGTGACTGAAGAACATGGGTATAGCAGCAAGAATAAAAAAACACAATTAAATTACTAGCTGTGCACCATACAGTACATGCATGTACAGCTAGAAAATATCTTCCTGGCAGCAAAATTCAAAAATTAAAATTTCCTGTGTAAGTCAATTATAAAATCTTATGTAAATTTCACAGAACGTGTGGACTATGATGCCACACATCTCGACTTGCAAAATGCTTAATTTGGAGTTTTCAAACAACAATTAGTAAATTATACATTACGGCATTCCTGTATATAAGATGGCAAACATTTCCTGCAAGGTGTAAGAAAATTTCCTGGGAAGATATTTTGTTAAACATTTCCTGGCAGCCCAAAATAATGTACTAGTCAGTTTAAGATTAAACCATAGAAATATTAGGCCTATGTCTATTATTTCTATGGATTAAACAAACCAATGTAGATAGGTAATATTAATAGGTTTAGCACAATGTATCCTTCGGAATTGAACATACTAGATCATGTACACGTATATAATAATGTCAAACTATTAGGTCTTTTAAGCACAGTACCATCATAGAACATTTGATTTTGCATTTTAATTCGTCTTAGGGTTCAATTTCAATGTATATATTTCAATCATGTTTCGCTCACTACTCTGGTTTGAACGAACAATGAAACTTTAAATCTATATATTTCAGTCGGAGAAAACAATAATTAAAAGTAGAAACATTGAAATGAAGTGAATAACTTAAATTTTGACTTTGCTTCTGTTTTCTTTCTTGAACATTGTATACATGTAGGTAAGGTTTCAGTGATTGTATTTTATATCGTGCTACACGTGGTTGTCGATTTCAAATGCATTGACAATTATGCATCTATCAATGTTAACCCTGAGGGTCGGGCAAGGGGGATTTGATCAAGCAGGTGGTCCCATGGGTCGGGATTTGGACTGACACTTTTTTTCTAAGTGGCCCGAAGGTGGGGATTTTTGACAGATTAACACTGATCTCAGACGATATACTGAAGAAACCTGAGCCAATTTTAGAACAAACTCTGACTCGTCCTCAATCGCCCGCGTTGTAGCTGTCACCGCCTAACCCGCGAACGGGCATATTCTCCCGCACTAAAATGTAACGAGGGACTGTGGAAGAGTCAGGAACAAACTGAAGACTGGGCACTAGTTTATCGCTCGCTGTCTCGCGCGCATTCTCGTACCCAGAGCCCTTCTTACGCGCGTTCGACCGAGCGCGACGAGGGGCTCTGGCCAAATCCATATCAAACTGGCTTCTGATTGGCCACAACTAAATATATGGTTTATTGTATAAAATATGAATAAAAATCAAGCGCTCCATAAAGCGTTGGTTTCGTTTTGGATAAAATTGGGAGAAAAGACATTATTAAAGTTGAAAGAACAGCAGTACGAAGCAGTTAGGAAGGTTGTTGTTGTTGATAATCGCCCACAAAAGCGGTAGATGTCGCTAATTTTATTTATTTAAATCAATTAGTTGATTGAAATTAATAGATTGAGACGTGATGTTCTCATAGCAAAAAATCAGCATATTTTATGGCAGATGCTCGTCGTATTTCCAAATCAGTGATGTTAATCAAACAAATCCCTGTTACATGTTCAAAGCTGACGTGCAATCTGAAGAGAAAATATTAAAGCCAGCCAGAATATGAAGTTAATTGTGATGACTATTTTCTTCCTAGAAACCGATTTTTTACAATTTTCAAATGATTTGCAGTATAGTATGTCTTATGTATGACTGTTGACTTTTAATAAAACACAAAAAAAGTCTAAAAATCTGTACAACAGCGACTTAAAATCGAATATAAAATAGTGAGACAATCTCTCGTGAGTCTCGTCTTCGTATCCGTAGCCATTACTGCTTTGGCAACGTTTAGGAGGGAAATATATACTAAATTTTTATCAACATGCATTGAGAACATCACGTCTTACCTACTAATTGATTTAAATAAATAAAATTAGCGAAACTTACCGCTTTTGTGGGGTTTTCCTGGAGAAAAACTTTCAAAACGAAACAAACAAGAAAACCGTTTTATCCGTGTTTGACGAACACCGCGGAAAAACGTCTGCGCACGCGTCAACCTTACCTGTAATAGTATTGCGAACTTGATGAGAAGCTGTTCCGAACGTTTCCGAAGGCTCAAAATGGCGGTAAAAAGGAGTGACTTCATTGTGCGTCTTTACAGCCAGATTTCGAGCGCAAAAATAAACATGTCATTCTAAAAACTAGGAATAAATACAGCCAGAAGGTTCAAGTTGTATTGTACAAGAACATGAACTAAAGGTGATTGTTAACAAATTTATCGTCTGAAACATTTTGTTTATCAACTAAGCAACGACAATTTCCGAATTTTCGTTTGAGATACATTTCTTTAAAAAAAACTGTGTCGCCAAATATAAAAAAATTTCGTGTTCACAATAATTAAACTTTAGGATTTATTCTACAATTTGAGTGGGTTAAGAAGCTTAACTTTTCGAGAGTTTTCTTAACTTTTGAGTTTGAATTTTTGTTTTGAATAATTTTGCAAAAAGTTTCGAAGTCGTGTCCGTTAAAATCAACAATTTTTTACATGAATTCTATTTCATTCCATACTTTAAATGCCAGGACGCTTTCAATTAATGTCTAGTCTACCCATTTGCTATATTTTCTCGTTTGTTTTACTAATTTTTGACCAATTAATAAGCATGTTTTTGTTTTAGAAATTGATATTCAAATTCCCCGCCATATTTTCATAATTTGGTGCATGCGCAGACGTTTTTCCGCGGTGTTTGTTTGACGTTGTGTTTATCCGCGTTTGACGTTGAGCATGCGCAGTGTTTAACCGGATACCATGTTTTGTATGGTATCCGGTTAAATCCGGTTACGGATTTGGCCAGAGCCCTTCAGAGCCCTTCGTCGCGCTCGGTTGACCGCGCGTAAAGCCCGTTCTCCACTAGGCGAATTTATTCGCGCGAACAGATAAAAAGTAGGAAGCGATCCTACTTTTTCGCCGCGAATTTTTTCGCCGACCAATCACGTTGCCGGATTTCGGTTTTCGCTTCGCGTCGTGCGAACAAATTCGCCTAGTGGAGAACGGGCTTAAGAAGGGCTCTGGGTACGAGAATGTCTCGCGCGTTGTTTTTACAAGAAATATGGAGATTTCTGGACAAGAAATAAATACTTATAAGCCATTTTATAATTATATTAATATCGATTTATACTTATATGTTAAAAGTTCACATTATGTACTATTTAAAACACGAGTAAGAGTGTGTTTTATCAGATATCAAACGCGAGGCGCACAACTTAAAATACGACTACAAAAGAATACTAATTAGGGCGAACAATTATATAAGAATACTGACAATATAATTATATAAGAATACTAATTATGTTTTATTAGCCTGTGTTCCAGTCTATTGTAACCGTGGTGTAACGGACTGGAACACAGGCTAGTGTTTTATCAGATATTGTAAACTCACTTCACGTGACATAATATGGCTGGCATGATTTGCCGCAAGGTATATGAATTATTATTGAGTATTTTAAGTTATTTTGAAACGTTCTTTATATTTGTTATACTTTTAAATTATACCGCCAAATGTATTTTGTGTAATTTCCCTATCACCTGACATATAGAGTGCACCAGAAACCAAATACTTCAGGAATGTTCTCCCGAGGCAGTGGCATTTAACATTTTTTTTTGTAAAATTGTCAAATCCCCCCCCCCTTGCCCGACGCCCCCCCCCCCCTCCCTCGGGGTTAACATTGATAGGTGCATTATGAGAGTGAACAAATGGTGCTAAATGTTTTCAGTACTGGTACCGGGTACATGTATTTGTCACCAAACATAAGATCAATACATATAGTGAACAATTTAGTTACACTGTGTTAACAATAATTCCTCTCAGCATTCCCCACCACATGATGAAGTCTCCTAGTGTCCCACTTTAAAAACTCACATTATTATACTGTACAGCCTGATACCCAGGCCTTCTCTGCTTTGTCACAAATAAGGAAACACTAACTCGTTCCGAATCCCTCGCCAGCGTTGAATGATTTCCATATCTTACATTATTCTCGATTTATTTTCAGTTCAAAATCATTTTATTTTTGCAAACTTTAGACTTGTCGTTAAATTTTAGGTTTTGCATATAATTTTTAAAATCCATGATAAACAGCTAGGTCTGACTTGTATTTCTTAACTATGACTGCATTTCGTTTGTATGTTAGAGGACTGGAACGACTCAAATTTTAAGTTGAAACTTGAGGTTGAAAGGGACATCTTAATTAATGTCTATTTTTCAAGTTAGGTTTCAGATATAAAACAGTTTGTGGTTATGTATAGCAAATTAATGTAAATTTCAGTTTAGAACGAATTTCCTGACATATGTTATAGGGAGCCGACGTGTCCTTCTCTAATTGTTGCAAATCGTTCCTTTTACATTAAAACTAACAACTTTAATTTCTCATACTTATTTTGATTTAATTTTCCTACTTAATAATCCTTGCGGTCTCTTTATAACACAAAGACTTGATTAAAAAATGATAAAGGTTGCATTGCACCCTAAATACCCTAATGTCCCCTACCATAATTTATTATAATTTTACTCTGTCTAATGCCAGACTAATGTCAAGGAGAGATAGAGTGCTGGCATTTAATGGGTTAAAAATAATAATTACAATTTATTTTTCATGAGGAAAGCTTCCGTCACATGAAGTGATTTTCAGGAAGGTCCTCAAACTAAAATTACAGAATGAGTATCTACTAAAATATGTTAAAGTTAAACATATTTTCTTAATGATAAGCCAATCTTTATGGAAAATCTGGAGGTTTAAATTAATGTCTGGAGATTGGGAGGTATAAGTCTAGAAATGAGGAGAGAGCTGGAATGTCAGTGAGGGTACTGTACTGACTATGTACAATACAGCAGAGCCTAAAATAACATTCAAAATTTGTCTGGAAAAATGTCCGACCAAACTTGGAAAAATGTCCGACCAACACTTTTTTAACAGTTTTAAAAATTTGGTTGGACTCCTTTCGATTGCAATTTGATTTCATGCCTTCAATGGGTAAATAAAGTCAATATATAAATAACATCTTACAATGCCAAACACTAGCCAGTATTGTTATATCGACTTTATATATATATACATTTAATGTTTTTTACACAGTGATTGCATGCAGCTTATATGGTTAATTAACCAAGTCTCTCACGAAGGTTAATTGCTGTCCAACCGTTAATTATTTCAGGCTCTGGTACTTATCAGTAGCGTAGCTAGCCCGACGATTTAGTCCCGCTATGGAAATATTTTCGTGTTCATTGACTGTGAAAACAATCAATTTCTAAAGAAATGAATAATCATATTATGATAATAATTCTGAATTTGCATAGCGGGACTAAATTGTCAGGCTGGCTACGCCACTGTCTGGTATATTTAACATTACTGTATAACATTTGGTTTAATCAGGCATGCTGGACCGATGCATGACTCGATCAGACATATATACGGAGTCTCGTACCTTCAGCACTTGTCACAAGGTTTCCTTGTTGGATCTTAGGTGAGGTGAAAGGATCATTGCCAACCAATGGTAATATACTACTATCATACAGGTAACCAACTTGTTTTAAGTCAAGGTTATATATCAACAGATCGATTGCCAGCTGTCCGACATTGCCAATGGAAATTGCTGGCTGAAAGAAAACAAAAAGTTTAAAACCATGAAAAAAATATTTAAAAAAAAATTATTTTCACGATATGAAACCGGAACCACAGGTATTTTTTTAAGGGTTAGCACAGGTTTACCAATGGTTCAACTAAGGCAATGCTGAAAGTTAGAGAAGAGGTGGGTGTGGGACCTGTGGGTCATAGCAGGTAGCCACATAGTCATGCAGGTAGCCATATAGCCGCATAGCCATGTATCCGCGGGTTAAAAAGTTTGATTTTAAGTGGCCAGGTATTCTGAAGTTTAATAATATAGCAAGCAAGCTGTCCCAAGCACTCAAGCCGGGCATGTAGTAAAACACTGACTACCGGAACACCACCGGAACACCACCCAAAACCCCCACCCCAACCCTAACCCCAAACAAAATGGTGGTGTTCCAGTGTTCCGGTAGTCAGTGTTTTACTACATGCCCTCAAGAGTCAAGCCGGGCCAAATGGCCGACTATATATAAACACAAACAGATCCTCAGTGATTGATCAATAAATTGACACTGTAGTGCCTATGTACAAGTAATAGTTGTAAAATAAAAAACTTACCAGAATTAACGAATATCCTTCAAAAATAACGTCGTTTTCTTTCGCACATGGAACAAACATTTCAGAATACTTTGAATCAATAATCGATCATCAATAATATTCTACTCTCCTCCCCCCCCCCCGACCAAGTTCTATACGAGCCCGCGTACTTTGAAACCAAAATGGCGGAAATCGAAGTTGGAAAACAATGTTCAGTTTCATCATGTAAACAGCTCGGTAAATTAATATTGTAAAACTTTTTTTGCAAGAAATCTTTTCTCGAATATGTAATATCTTGGTAGCATATTGAAAAATGTCCCAAAATTTGTTTTTTACAGATTTTCTGCCATTTACCTGTAACGACTGTTCAGCAATATTTTGGTAGGAATTGCTTTCTAAAAGGCTAGGTGGCTATCCGGGACGACTCCGCTCATGTAGTCAGTCCCTAAATTATCTATTTCATTTATTTATTGTACTGTGTAGCCTTGAACACCGTTCCACAACATCTCATGACTGTGAAGGAAGAGGTCAAGACAAGGTGAAATTATTAACTAAAATTTTGCTTCCAAAAAATCCAGAATTCATAATAAAATGCTTATATGAGCAAGTTATATTAACAGGAAAACAGTAATCAATTCTCACCGGTCTGGATCAAAACAATGCCCTAGGAGAAAGCAAATTAAGATTGTGGTTGAGAGATTTTTTTCGCCTAAAGGGCTAAGGGTGTTAGGGATATAGTAGGGATATACAGGGATGGATTTACTGGGGGGATGTGCCCCCCTAGCCCTGGTCAGAGGGGGCTCAGGTGTGTGTGCTATTTTTCATGATAAAGCAAAAAATTATTAGAGACAAAGTGAGATACAGTAATTTGAGCAATAACATGATGATAAGCGAACTGTGATGATAAGCGAATTACAATTCAAATACAGTAGTCAAGCAAGATTTGCAGTACTAGTGAAGCAAGTTGATGGGCGGGCTGCACACATGACCGACACAACTCGGCACCAGAGCTGGAAGAGCACCCCCCTACCAGATCATGCTGGATACATCCCTGGGGATATAGAGTAGGAGACTGACTAGAAAGAACTTTTCGTCCAATCGAAACAATATAATCGATAGCTCATCATGCACGCTAAATTTAAGCATTAGCTAAGGGGCCGGTCATTATTTATGGGGGGGGGGGGGGGGGGGGGGGGGGCC
>CACRXK020011860.1:0-15799 GCA_902702795.2 Paramuricea clavata
GTATAATATAATTGCTTTATCATTTTTAAGTCTAAATAGTGTCGAAGTTTATTTATAATTCCAATATTTTTAGCTATTTTATTATTGACATATTTTATTTGTTGTTTCCAATTGATATGTTCATCCAGAAAAATCCCCAAGTACTTAATAAAACCTTTTTGTTCAAATTAACAATTTTTATACTGTTTAGTTTCTTTCTTGTTGAAGATATTACCATATAATGAGTCTTCTGAAAATTTATAGATAATTTATTTATTGCACAATAGTTACGTATTAACATAAATTGTTCATTCATTGTACTTTCCAAGTTCAACAAATTTTTACAGGAATAAAAGGCGTTAGTATCATCAGCAAATGTACGAAAACTCAGCTTTTTTGCACAGTTAGGCATATCATTAATATAAAGTAAGAAGAGTAATGGGCCAAGTGTAGAACCTTGTGGTACCCCACAGGTCATTTCAAGTAGTTCAGATTCAGTACATCCTATTTTCACATACTGTTTCCTATTACTTAAGTAATTCTTAAACCATGTTAAAGGCTCCCCTCGAATACCATACTTGTCCATTTTTGCCAAAAGTATCTCGTGATTTACGGTATCGAATGCTTTAGACAAGTCAAGAAATAAGCCGCATACTATTTGATTATTATCTAAATAATTTCTTAGGTTATCTGTTATTTCAAGAATCGCTTGTTCTGTAGAATAACCTTTTCTAAATCCAAATTGGTACTCATACAAAATTTTATATTTTTCAATAAAAGATATTAATTGTTCATACATAAGCTTTTCTAATATTTTGCTGAAGGGTGATAAAATAGATATAGGTCTATAATTAAACGGATCCGTGCATGTACCATTTTTATAAATAGGAGTAATTCTCGATATTTTTAGAACGTCTGGTACAATACCTGTTTCAAATGATTTATTATGGATATAAGTGAAAGGTATTGAGAGTTGTTTCGCAACAATTTTTATTAATGTATTGGGAATATTAATGCTAGCCTTGTTTGTATTTAAATTAGACAATAATTCAGATACTTTTGAAGCTCGTACAGGGGATAATACAAAACTAGAGCTCGGACAGTTTCGAATATATTTTATTGGGGATTCATTAATTTTTTCAATTTTACTAGCCAAATGTGGGCCAACATTTGCAAAGTATTGGTTAAATTGATTTGCTATATCAATTTCCTCTGTATATACTTTATTATTCATAACTAATTTAGATGGATATGGTTGGCTTTTAGTTTTCCTTTTTATTAATATTCCTATTAATTTCCATGTTGTTTTTAAGTTATTTTTACATTTATCAAAATTATTCAGATAATATTGCCTTTTACTAAGCATTGTTATATAGTTTAATTTATTAGCATAAAGCTTATATTGACTTACTATGCTAATATTATTAGAATGGAAATGAGTATAGAACATTTTTTGCTTTATTTTTATTGATTTTAGAATTCCCTTAGTTATCCAGGGTTTGTCAAGTTGTTTCCTTAAACTTTGGGAAGCTACTTTACATGGAGCATGTTTATTTACAATTTGATTAATCGTATTTATAACACTATTTGTTATTTCGTTTAAGCATTTATCCTCATCTATTAAACCATTCCAGTCAACACTATTAATATCCTAAACCTTAGACTAACCTGAGATCAGGCTCTATTTTAAAAATAATAGCCTGACACAAACCTTAATCCGATTGCTTTCAACCCACAGCAAAGTTTATATTATTTATTATCCAATCAAAATGTCTATGGAGAAATTTAAATTTCAACCAATGACAACAACAATCTAATTATAGTTGTGATCACTATAAAATATACAACCACAACAGTCTAATCTAATTAGCACCAACCAATCTTAATCAAGTGAGAGATTATAAAATATTTTGTCTCATAGACCAATCAGATTTACAACCAAAATACAGTTGTAGGGCATGGACTTTTGGGTTTGTTTCAGGCCTATTTATTTATTTATAGGCCTGATCGCAGGTAGACTACCTTAGCCTACCCTAGGGCATAGACGGATTTTCATATTTTTACTGGGGTGGTGCCAGAAATTTTAGGGGGGTGAGCCGTGAGCAGGTGACAGAAGCAACACAAAGTGTCACCAAACCCCAGTAAGGTCTATATTCTAGGGGTGGAGCACTAGAGCCGCGAGGGGTAGTCTAGAGAGCAGAAAACAAAGTATCCCTGGAAAAATTTGAAAAAAATCATGATTTCTAGCTTCAAAAAAAAGTTTTTTGAAGTTGTCAATTTGTCATATCAATGGATTTGGCATGTCCGATTGTCTGTTGAGACTTGAGAGAGTTAAAGTTAAATAAACCTGTAAAAGTGTAAACCCAATAGGCCAATACACAATATGCTTTTACTTTTATAAAGTCATTGACATTGTGTCGTTTGAATCCGAGTACAATTTGTCAATTTATGATGCAACTCCGATGTAAATAATATTTGGGGCGTAAAGATTAAATCTAGGCAAGTCTATTTCCTAAAAGAATTAAAAACTAAAAATAATGTTCGTAAAAATTCCAAATGTTCCTTGCAAGCAAGCTATTTGCATGACAAGGCACTGCAAACTCTATTCAGGGGAGACAATAGAGTTTCAAAACTTTACAATTGCTCCAATAAACCAGTGAATGCAAGAGAGGAGCGTTTTTCAGATTCTATTTGAGTGTGCTCCTACGTTTTTTTTGTATCATCAACACTCTGCACGTTGGAGTGGACTATTTAATTATTTTTTTATTATGCCGAATATTGGGGGGGTTGAAAATTTTTTTGGAGGGGTGGACATGTTTGGTTTGGGGGGGGGGGGGGTTATAGCTAATATTGGGGGGTAGCACCCCCCTGCACCACCCACAAAATCCGTCTATGCCTTAGGGTGCCTTAGCCTACCTTAGGGTTACCTTAAACTACCTTAGACTACCTTAGGGTTAGACTACGTTAGGCAGGGTCTGAAATTTATATTTTTTCTCAGTATCCAACTGGGATAAAGTTTAGTATCCCCCTGAGAATCCAGTATCTCACTTTTGGATACTGGTTACCGATACTATACTGTAAGTATTATACCCTGTCCCAACCAAATCAATTTTCATAACTCTCACTGTTACAAATTACAATAACAACAGGAGACTCGACAGGCAAAAACTAAACAATTCATTAATACACTAAAATGCACATAATCCTTCCACAAACATCAATAATCGTATGGTGGTCCTCAATGAGGAAAGACTGGTGGCAAACTGATGGTATTCAAAAGCTATCAGGAGCCTGTCAAAGGTGTTGAACATTTTTTAATGTTTGACATTTTCTTACTATCCAGTCAGGATACAAGTGATTCATTTTTGGCATATGTTCATTTTGGTTGTAGCATAGTAATCGTAACAATAATTTTGTAAATTATTTAAATAATTTGTAAAAAGGTAGAGTGCCTCGCATGGGACTTCGAGTCCTGTTTGCACTATATACTAGGTATGTCTTGTTTTAGTGTCCAATAAAGTTTACAATATCACACAGTTTGGTATCCAAAACCACATTTTTGGTATCCTGTGGATATCAGGATACTGCAAATTTCAGACCCAGTATTAGGGTACCTTAGACTACCATAGGGTACCCTAGCCTACCTTAGGGTGCCTTAGTCCACGTTAGACTACCTTACACTACCTCAGCCCATCTTAGCCTACCTTAGACTACCTTAGCTTACCAATGGAAAAGTTTTGCATGGATTGTACTTTCGATATTTGGCCTAGTCAAAGGTAGTCTGAAGTAGGATAAAGCAGTCCAATGTAGGCTAAAGTTAGAAACAAATTGAGGATTAGGAGGGTTGATTAAGGACTGGCATATTGCACAGTTGAAAAACAATTGCAACACGTCAATTTGTCAGAATTGTGTCAGTAAAGGTGGATTTCCACTTACAGAAAAAATATGTTGTTGTTGAAATATTTCCCCTGATTTGTTTTGAATTGACCATCCGACTAAATCGGTTCTAAGGCCACATAAAATAAATTCCTTGATTCTCATCACTAGACTTTGAAAATGTCGAAGAGCCGGGAGGTTTATATTTTATATTTATATATTAATTTATCATCAATAAATAAAAAAAAAATTCCTAACATTTAATATTTCTGTGATTTCCAAAGTGAAGTGTCACAAACCAAAATGAACATATTTCTCCACGAACAATGACTGAACCCTTGAACTGAATGCGAAGTTCCGTTAAAATGCAATGAAATTTCTTTCAAGGTTCTATTTGTTTGAAATTGGCAGTTTAAAATGGCACTAAAAACCCAATTTTAAATATAAAAAACTTAACTGTCTTGAAATATTTTGTCGGGCGGTTCATTTATATTGTATAACAAAATATAAAAAAATTTCACGCTGCTCTTAAAATACAGTCGGGCGGTGATGAGAATCAAGGAATTTATTTTATGTCGCCTAAATGACCCCTCACAATTCACAACAAAATTGAGAGAAAAATTTCGACAGCCAAATTTTTTCTTCCAAGTGCAAATCCAGCTTAATATACCATATGTTTACATGCAGTTAATTGAGTATTAACTTTGCCCAAGTTAGCTTCAATTTATTTTACCATATTACCAGAGCAGTATTATGCATGTTAAACAACAACTTACAACTTTTCATTAATTAAACTTATTAATACAAAAATAACTTACCCTGCAAGTAGCTACAGAGCTAGTCGAGGCAAGGCAAGATAAATACAAAAATAACACAATCATATAAGACAAAAGAAAGAAGTATTTATAATTACAGAAATTTTTTTTTTAAAGGTAGGCTAAGGAAAAATGGAGGAAAATCTAATTATTTATCTGTCGACTATTTTATTTTGAAATAAATTGGTAGTTAAAGTTAATTCATTGTCAAAAATTTAGAACTTATTTGTTCATATTATAGTTGTATTATTACTGTATTTAACATTTTTATTGTTTTTAAGGTAGGCTAAGTTAGTCTAAGGTACTGTAAGGTAGTCTAAGGTACCCTAAGGTAGTCTAAGGTTGGTTAAGGTACTCTAAGGTAGCCTACAGTAGGCTAAGATAGCCTAAGGTATGCCACGTACACTAAAGTATACTAAGGTAGGATAAGGTATATTAAAGTATGCCATGTGTGAAAGTATTGTATGCTTATATTGGTTACTCATACTGAGAAAGTGCCCCATTTACCCATAATTTTTCGTTCAGAGATTTTGATCCATTTTTAAATGGTGTAATTTGTAGTTATTTTATATTAATTTTATTTTTTTAATTTGCAGTTGCAAGAGACTAATACAGCATAACAAACATGGGTTGCCTTGTAACAGCAGCTTTTAGTTTTGCAAAGACTGCTGGCAACAAGGAAAAAATACTGGCTCTGGTGCTGAAACTAGAAACTGCTGTAAAAGTGAGTACAATATGCTATATAAGTGTTTTTATATTATTTTTATGTTGAATGTTATTTTTTGCCTCAATGAGCTCTAGCTACCCTTAGAATTGAATAGAATAATTTATTTAATGTCGAATGACACAGAGTGTGGTTACCCAATCACTCAAGCCAGAGGCTCATGATAGAAGTGCTCGACCCTTCATTTTCTGGATCTAGGGTATGACAATTATCCTTCAAAAAACCTGTTGGGGTGTTACCCCCAATAAATCGCTTTGCTAAGCCCTTGAGTATAATTCATACTAGAAAATACATGCATGCAGTAACTCACGCCCGCACTCATTGATGAACTTTAGACTTGGCTAATGCTTTCGTTTCCCCGGGTGTAAATAGCCGGCGGGAATTAGTACCCTCACATGGCGCTTCATGCCGTCGCCTCGGGGATTAAAGTGTGAGTTATTGCTTTTTAGAATTTGGGTGGTGAGTATTCTGATCACTGGGAAGATGAGAAAGACAATAGAAAGATTGATATAAAGATTGAATTACCAGATAAGGTTAGTTTGTCCAGTTTCAAATATTGAATTTTCTGTGTGCCAAATACATTAATTAAGAAGAACGGATAATGATGTGTGAATGGTGCAATTATAAAAAAATGATTATCTGTTGTTTTGAATGTGATTTGGAAGTAGAAAGTTCTACATACAAAACTCGCCTTTGCAATCAAAATTTAACTAATTCCGAAAAAAACATGTCAGTTATTATGCTTTGGGTGAGCTCTGCGATCCCTGACTTGTGCCAAACACCTACAGTAATATTGTAATAAGCAAGCCAACAATCATGTAATCTGTAACTTATAACATGTGAGACGAATTTGAAGACATGTATTGAGGAGACCTGTTTGTTTATATACAATGTTATACATTACTTCCCTCAAGCACTGTATCTAGTAGCAAGCATGTGCAAATTACTGGGTAGTATGAGTACTTGCTTGCCTTAATTTAGTAAATACTGTAGGGTTGTAATGTAAACTTTGAATAATAATTGGTGTACATACTTTTTACTAATTACCACGACAAAATATTACCCTTGTTTCTCTCTCTGTCATTTTTGTGTTTGTTTTCAAAGTCGTCAACAGAGGCTATTGCATCTGGACAATACTATAAAATGGATGAGCAAAATATTTTTGTTTTACAGCAAGCTAAGGAAGAGATCATCGGATACCTTGATGGCATTGAAGCATTGCTGCATGAGACTGATGATGAGGGTGATACTCAGGATCCAGGATACAATGGACAGCAAAAATGTGATGAGTCAAAACGAGTGAGTATACTGTACTAAACTTTGGCGCTTTATTGCACAATCTATATACTGTATCTCAATTGTTTGAGTATATGTTACCATTATCAACTGAACTAAGTAAAGTTTCACAATTGAATCAAGGAAAAATTGAAAGGAAAGTGTGATAAAATATCAAAACAGAACAGAACAAGAAGCAAAATTTTATTTTGCCTGTGATGTTACTCTGAGTGTATATCCACACCGGGCAACTGGGGCAAGCTTGAAAAATTTGCCTGACCACGGTGGGAATCGAACCTACGACCTTTGGAATACTAGCCCAATGCTCTGCCAACTGAGCTACGCGGTCTGGTCGGTTCGAGTATGTGATATTTCGGAACAGAATCTAGTTCCTTAGATATCAATGTTATCTAATAATAATCATGATTTTTTTCTGTGTTGGTGTAATGTACTCAGGTGAATGTGATGCTTGTGATGTTACTCTGAGTGTATATCCACACCGGGCAAGCTTGAAAAATATGCCTGACCACGGTGGGAATCGAACCTACGACCTTTGGAATACTAGCCCAATGCTCTGCCAACTGAGCTACGCGGTCTGGTCGGTTCGAGTATGTGATATTTCGATAACATCACAAGCATTATATTCACCTGAGTACACTACACCAACACAGAAAAAAAATCAAATTTTATTTGACAATTTTCATTTCATTTGTCAAAGATATTTTGCTCGTGTGTAGATGATAAATTTGTGACAATTGCAAATTTATTGTGACAAATGCATTTGAACAAAAGCTAGCATGCCAGCTTTTGATCAAATGACATTTGTCAAATAGAATTTGCTCGTGTAAACGGCACTTTAGATTGTGTTTTGCTGAGTTAATTGTTTAATTTGTATCTTATTAAACCTTATAAAAAGGCCTGCTAATGATATAATACTATTAGTAAGTACTTATAGTTCAACTGGAACCACCACTTATAATGCTTACCTTAAATACTAGTGAAGTTTTATGCAATTTGGCTTGAAAATACCACAGTAATAGGGGTATTATTTGATCCGAGAATTTGTTTTTTACTGTAATTTGAGTTCAATGGGTTTTCTACAGAAAACTTTTGTTTCAGTTGACTGACATCAGTGTTATTTACCAGAAAATACCTTTCAAAAGTTTTTTGGCATGTTAGATTGTGTTTTGCTAAGTTAATTGTTTAATTTTTTCTTAATTGTTTAATATTTATTGCAATTTTTTACTGGTAATTTGGCAAAGTATGTGTACTAGGAATGATACCGCTGTTTCAATTTTGCATTGATGGTTACTAAAATCTCAATACAAATAAGACTATATTAAGTTATCAAAATTTCCTGAATTCATAGCGTTGGACCATAAGTGATACGAGACTACACGTATCACCATCTTTTATTTGCTATGCCCGAGTATACTTTTAATACTTTGTATTAAAAGTATATATGTGCATATCATAAAGTCATCCTAGATTTATGTGCGATTGTGCGTATCATAAACTCATCCTAGATTTATGGATGACTCAAATTGTGGATTTTACAAACACGTTAGATTTTATTCAGAGGGTGATGTATTTTCTTTTTGTAGGGTTCTGAAATGGAAACTGATGAAACTGTACCTGTACCTGTACAGTACAGTGAAAAAACTGACGAAACTCTACAAGAACAGTGCAGTGAAAAATCCCAGTCAGTTGTGTCTGGGAAAAAGCAGAAAGAAAGATCAAAAAAATATTTATGCCCATATTCTAATTGTGGGGCGGCCGTTATCCATCTTCCCCGCCATATGAGGCAGCGTCATCGGTGGAGCCCACGAAAGGCACGTTCTGTGCTGAACACATTTAGCTTGAGGAGAACGAAAGAGGCATCCAAGCGAAAAACGAAACGATCATACAGGAGAGTGGTTTGTCCCGTCGACGAGTGCAATTCAGTTGTCAAACGAATTCATAACCATCTAATTGATGTGCACAAATTTAAACAAGGAAGTACAAATTACAAGAAATGGCTTGCATGTACTATGCATGAACAACATCATCAAGTGTCAGTTCTTAGCGAAACGGAGTCTTCTGAGTTGTCAGAACACAGTGATGACAATGATTCATCTGCTGATTCTGACTGGTCGCTCCCGAAGAAAATGAAGTCGCAAAGCCATGTAAAGCAACTTACAAATGTTTATGATGATGTTTACGGTAGTAATGAGGAAAGTTGTGAAGAAGAACCAACTGAATTTTGTGGCGAGTCTGCTGGAATAGGTAACGACTTTCAAGACGATGACGATGCAATTACTCCTGTTGAATTAGATGGGAACCAACAAAGTATTTTGAATACTTTTGAAAATTGGCTGAAAGGTGCTGATGGTGGAAAAAGAGGAGATCGTTCCGCTGTTCAGTGTCGCAGACAAGTTGAACTTGTTATCTCCTATGTGGACAATTCTAATCCGACGATCAATAATATATTACGCAAAAATACACTCCGCGACAAATGGCTTGATAAATTTGACAAGGAAAAGAAGCCTGGGACTGTGAAGTCGTATCTGGGCTCATTGAATCAATTTTATTCATTTCTAAAATGTGAAAAAGTCGATGTCGGTGTTTCGTCAGAGCAGCTTACTAGTCTCTCCGATCAAATAAAGTTGTGGACAAAATCACTTAGAAAGGAGACCAACCATCGCTTTTGGGAAAAGCGTATGGAAGACATGTCGTCAATGCGAACACCAGAGCAAATTAAACAATTTGAAACTGCGGAAATTGCAAGGACAGCTATACGTTTGCTTGGTGAATACCAAGAGAGTGAAATAGGCTCTCCCAGCCAGCCTGAATATACATTAGTTAGGGACTATCTATTAACACTTATCTGCATCAACAACGGAAGTAGATCTGGAACACTTGCGAATATGACTCTCGGAGAATTTAATAAAGGTACCAAAGAAGATGAATGCTTTGTCGTCAGAGTTAAAGACCACAAAACATTTGCCACACACGGTCCAGTGAATATTGTTTTAGAGTCAGTTCTTTTTAAATACGTGAGTATTTTTATTGAGAAATTTAGAAATCAATTGGTTGGTGTGACCACAGATGCGAATGCTCCAGTATTTATGACTTGGAATAATGGAAAGATGAAGTCGTCGCAAGTTGGCGCTCAGATCGGGTCTTGTTGGGGGAAGGTATTCGGCAAAGATACTTCTTTGGGTGGAGCAACTGCTTTCCGCAAAGCGGCAGTTTCGGCTGTGCATGAATGCAATGAGAACATGCGCAGTGACCTTGCAGATCTTATGGTCCACAAAAAATCCACTGCGGACAAGTATTATTTGCTGAAGAATAAAAGTAAATCTGCAGTACAGACCTCAAAAGAATTAGCTAAAATAATGAGGTCGGGTGGTGCATCTTGCTCAACAGAAAAAGGTGATTCACATGAAGGTGAGGAACTGTCGTGCGATGAGCCACTGTCTGAAAACACATCCTCAAGACATATATGGTCACTTTCTGAAACCTGCGCCTTAGAGGTTGCTTTTTCTTCCCATATCAAGAAGAAGGCAATAAGATTGGAAGAAGTTAGAGAAATTGTTAGAAGCATTCCACCACTGCAAAGTATACCTCCTAAGAAAATCTGTGACAAAGTACGCTCCTACTTTGGGAAAGACGATTCACTGATTGAGGATTCACTATCACTGCCAAAGGAAATTGAGTCAAAGGAAGAACGATTGAAACGAGCTGGTCTGAAGCGTAAAAGGGGTACGTAAAATGTATTGTTATATAGTTAGTGTACGTAAAATGTATTGTTATATAGTAATTTTTCTGTTGGCCAATAGAACTTTTTAAAAAGTCTGCCTTGTGATGTAGTTTGCGGATAACGGAAAACCCCGCCAAGCCATTTGGCTTGCCTGATTGGACAAATAATCTCATTGATCCGCAAACTACGTCACAAGGCAAACATTTCAAAAAAGGTCTATTGTTCAAAACCGTATCACGTGCCGGTCCACAAAACGTCATGTTCACTGCATGGTTTGGCGATGGGGCAACCGGTCAACAATGAAACAATTCAATTTATTATGTCAAACTAATTTACAAAATCAACAAAGATCTTGCTGTCCACAACTAGCAAAAGCTAATCGTGGTGGACAGGAACTACACACATTCAGGATTAGAGAAGATTTCAGAATTCATTTAGTAAGTACAAGCACTATTCATCACCAAAAGGCATACGATAGAGATACATTCACCATATATACAAACATAATCTCTAACGAATGATCAGACTAAAATCCAAAATTGTAAAATGATTTAACTTTTAGATCATTTTACGATTTTGGATTTTAGTCTGATCATTCGTTAGAGTTTGTGTTTGATCACTCGTTAGAGATTATGTTTGTATATATGGTGAATGTATTTCTATCGTATGCCTTTTGGTGATGAATAGTGCTTGTATTTACTAAATGAATTCTGAAATCTTCTTTATAAATTATTAACCGGTCAATATTAGAACCGTGAAGTTCCAAAGTTAATTTTATTAACCGGTCAATATTAGAACCGTGAAGTTCCAAAGTTAACTTTATTGAACTTCCAAAGCTAATTTTACTTTTCGCGCGAGACGTATTCTCTCACACGGCCACTCTTAATTCTGACCAATCGAAAAACAAATCGTGGACGCAAGTGATTATTTGTGATTATCTTATTGGCGTTCAATGGCTCATTTGACTTCCTGGTCTCGTGCTATTACTTTCTTTACTCTTTGAGGACTGTACTCAGTACTCTTTATACAAAAAGTATAATAATAGTGGATTTCAAAATGCGTACTATAATCAATAGTTAATATAGTTAATCAATAACTACCAAAGGATCAGATAGAACAATGAAGTGTTTTGCTATGATATTTTATAAATGGTTTTATAGTAAAATTGGCCGATGCCTTATATTCAGGTTGTTAAATATACGTGTCGATTAAATTCCCAAAACAAGACTATAAAGAGAAAGTTGCACTTGTTTGAAATGTTTTAAAGTATCTTATACTTACTGACAGTTTTCATTTCAATGTTGTATTTTATAGATACAAAGCAGACCTCACAGAATGAATTGATTGCCGAGGAAATAGGTTAGTAACTCATCCTAAAATTGGCCTTTAAAAATTAGTATTTCCAAGAGTTCTAGGCTTTGTGAAAAGGGTGCTAGATAATGGAACTTACTTCATATATATATGCTGATTATTAGGTCCCGGTACAGTATATCTGAGATACAGGTTTTGAGTAGTTTTGGGGACAGGCTTTCATAAAGTACCCAGCTTCAGTCATACACAGAGTACCTGGCAGATAAATTGTACAGTGGTTACATTTTAGGTAAAAAGCATATGAGTGAAAGCTACAAGTACCCATCTGTCATGAAGAATTGATATCAAAATTTATGTTCATCATATACATATGAGAAATAGAAAACATTTCCGTTCTCTTCTCCCAAAACGTCCCATAAGTGACAAATGATTCTATGGCCGTATAGAAGCACATAAAGAAAGGTTTTGTGTTTTTTTATGATGTAATTCAAGACTGATAACACATACAGTACTGCTCACGTATATCTTAATCATACGGGTATGTGCATGCGAATACGCCTATCGTACAAACATGTTTTCAAACAAGTATGGATATCATATCAGCGCATTATACGAATATACTGTATATACGCGTACAAAAAGGCTATTATACACGCGACATATATAAGCGATGCCTGGCAAGCCTTTCACGTTCGTATTCGACTTTTCCTCTTTGCTTTGGGACAACAGCTTAATTGAAATAGCTTGTATATGCGTATATACGCACGTACAGTATCAAATGTAGCTGACACGCACTGTATATGCGCATATATCGAACGTGGTTGATACGCATATTCATATGATATGCTATGCGTATGATTCGCATATAATACCTGTACCGAAGGAAATAGACTTGGTTCCGAATTATCACATACTCAAACCAACCTGACCGCGTAGCTCAGTTGGCAGAGCATAGGGCTGGTATTCCAAAGGTCGTAGGTTCGATTCCCACCGTGGCCAGGCATATTTTTCAAGCCTGCCCGGTGTTGATATACACTCAGAGTAACATCGCAAGCATCATATTCACCCGAGTACATTACATCAACACAGAAAATATCATGATTACTAGATTACATTGATATCGAAGGAACTAGACTCAGTTCCCAAATATCACATACTCGAACCTACCTGACCGCGTAGCTTAGTTGGCAGAGCATTGGGCTAGTATTCCAAAGGTCATAGGTTCGATTCCCACCATGGCCAGGCATATTTTTCAAGCTTGCTCTGCTCGGTGTGGATATACACTCATAGTAACATCACAAGCATAATAATAATAATTTATTCATTTAAAATGCTGTATCTTATAGATTCACATTCACTGGACGAAATGTTTACCGAGGAAAGAGGTTAGTAACTTTTATTTGAAAATTGGCTGTTAAACTTAATATGTGCAACCCCCCCCCCCCCCATTGAATGATTTGGATATCCAATAATGGAGGAGAGGGTCTTCGTCTTTTATTAATTTTTAGTGATGTCTGAGAAAGCGATATCCTAAAGGGATTAGTAAGATATCCTCCGGGGTTAACTTCCAGAAATTGCATCCAAGGGGGTTCCAAATTTTTTTATATCCTAAGGCGATTATGAAAGGGACCCCTCAGTAGGAGGGGGTGCTTATATTAAATGGAATGGCCCATTAACAAACCGGAAATTTTGGGTATATATGTAAAATACTGGTTTGAGGTTGAGCCCATCATGATGGCGTCCTTTGCCTGGATTATCCAATGTCGTATTAAATAAATAACATCAATTCATTAACATTACTCCATGAATTCTAGATAATGCAAATAACACAGATGAAAATGGTGGTGATGGGGATGATGATGAGTATGCTCCATCTGTACAGACTTCCAAAAGGACGTCACAGTCACTCCTCACGATGGAGGAAGATCGTTTATTTAGTCAAACGTTTTCCAAGCTGATCCACTCCACAAAAACAATCGCAATGAAAACAGTGGCGGAAACCGTGCAGAAAGAACCGAAGCTTTCTCACCTACTGAAAACTATGACCCACCGCCAATTGGCCGATAGGGTGCGTTCTGAGCGAAAAGCCATTGTTCGTGCCGACCAGAGAAAGGAGCTGCAGAAAAAAGCTAAAAAATAATTTGGTTGAACAAACATTCAAATGTTAGACAGTTGTGGTTTTGCATGCAAGCTTTTAACAGGGTTCGTACGCCCCCTGGAAATTCTGAAAAACTCTGGATTTTTATTTTAGTCCTGACAAACCCCTGAGAAACTGAGCTGGGTATAGGATCATACCTAAACTAGTTAACACTATCTTAAAAAGAAAGATTGAACAAAAGGTTCTTGCATTATATATAGTCAAACTATGAATATATTTCGTTCAAACTGGTACAAACCCAAAAGTATCTGTGCAAGATGAAGTACTAGAAGTCGCGAACGTTTCTTATCGGTTAAACACTTAGATTTATATTTCAAATGCCTCTGGAAAACCCATGGAAAAAGGATGAAAAAAGTCCTAGAAAACCCTCGATTTTTTAAATTATGAAGGTGTACGAACCCTGTTTTAACCTAATCCTTAATTTTCCAACACACTGGATTTTTCAATACTTAGGTAACAAATTAGTATAGCAATTCACGATTACGTTTTTGTAGCTCTTTGCATTGTGGTTATAGTGGTATCACTGATAAAGATAGCGGCCTCAAATGAAAATGTTTAATATTTTCGCAAATATTTTGCTGGGCTTTTTTAAAAAGTGCTTGCACGGGTCAGAACAAAAAATAAGCCATCTCAAATTCATGAGTGACACCACTAACCACAATGCAAAGCGCTACGAAAAAATAATAAGGGGAATCATCTATTGCACGGTTCGAGAAGTATTTCGGCAAACACACATGCAATTAAATTGACTATAAATAATGATATTTAAATACAAATTAAGCGTACATAAAATCACCGCAATTTTCTGAAACCCTAGCGAGCCAACTTTGTATTTTTTGTGTGTTAGTCGTTTTAATTAAGTCTGTTTTCCACTTCAACGTATCGTAACAAACCATAGCATTTTATTTTGTGTCGAGGTTATTAGTTTCACACTACCGCTCAGGAAACAAAGAAATACGCTACGTTTTGGTACGATACGATTGAAGTGGAAAACTGGCTTCAAGAACCTAAAACATTGCACTGATATCAAAGCATACAAAAATATACCTGTAGTCTTAATGATGTATCTGCACATTACTTTGAGCATACCTAACTTTGCTCAGGTGTAACAATTCTTTGCTAGTAATAATTGTTGTTGTTGTTGTTTAATTAATAAATATTTTTTACACGAACATGTGATTTAGCAAATTCCTGTCTTACAAATATATGTTTACACTATACGTACTATATATCTGGGAGAAACTATCAATAAGTCTCGTAAATTGTTCATATACAAAATAATGATTATACTTTTGAGATACGCGAATGAAGGAATGGCCTAGAGTCACAAGTCACATTTACATGTCAAGAGTTACGTGACAGAGTTAGGAGTTACGTGTCACGAGTCACAGTTACGAGTCAGTGTTAGGAGTCAGACATATGTGTCTAGGTTACGTGCCTAAAATCGAGAAAAAGTAAAGCGGTTAACTGTAACCTTTTAGCGATTTTAGGTCACTATTGAAATTCCACCTTAAAATTAAATTCCAACTTATAAAGGAGCATAGGTTACAAAAAGGAGCACCTTAGGTTACAAAAAGGAGCACAGGTTACAAAAAGGAGCAACATGCTCCTTTTCGTAACTTGAAGGTTACAAAAAGGAGCATGCAAGGTTACAAAAAGGATCACTAATATTTCTATCTATCTATCTATATCTATCTATCTATCTATCTCTATCTATCTCTATCTATCTATCTCTATCTATCTCTATCTATCTATCTCTATCTATCTATCTCTATCTATCTATATCTATCTATATCTATCTATCTATCTATCTATCTATCTATCTATATCTATCTATCTATCTATATCTATCTATATCTATCTATATCTATCTATATCTATCTATATCTATCTATATCTATCTATCTATATCTATCTAT
>CACRXK020011862.1:0-15796 GCA_902702795.2 Paramuricea clavata
CCCGGAATGAATAGATAGTATCTAAAACTACCAAAACTTTGCCCACATATGCTTTGCTACTGGAATATATGTTATTCGGCGGTATAAATATAGAACTAAAACGTTTAATTACCAACTTCCAAACATCATTGATCACCACCAAGACAATCTTTGCCAGAAACTATGGGACAGCTGCTGTAATTTCATATAATTTGAAAGGAATAGCGCCCCCCGTTCCCCCAGTTCAATGTTGGGCCAACAAAAATCTGATGTCTGGATGCGCGGCGCCAACATTGAAACGGGTGGGGGGAGGGAGGGTGGAAAATATGTATCAGCAAATGGTATATTACAACCGAATGCATGTGAAAACTAGATTGTCCCAATCTATATTGTCAAAGATTGTAGTCAAATAACCAGAACCAGTACGTAATACCTGACTTAGCATATACATCTTTTGGTCCAATTTCTAGTCGTTTGAATAATGAGTCTGAAACCATCCCGGTTAGAATAACCAACCGTCGACTAGTACAGAGGTCTACTATCCAAAAACTCAGTCGTAACTTAATACTTATTCCAATAAGGAAAAACAATATATGTGAATCATCAATTGCCTATTCAGTTCCATCTATACTCTTAACCAACGCATGTCATGTAACGAACAAAATAACTGAACTCTCTGGAATTGCCGCAGTCAATAGCCCCTCCTTGATCATAATTACAGAGTCTTGGCTGAACTCAAACATCCCGGATGCTGCTGTGGAAATAAGCAATAAATTCAATGCACATCGTCGTGATCGTCCCACGCCTGGTGGCGGTGTCTTAGCCTACGTGAATAACAAAGTACCAACTACCCGCCTAAGAAATCTTGAAGAGGATGGGAAAGAAGTCCTATGGCTCTTACTTAAACCGCCCAGAACCCCCAGGCCCTATAGTGCGATAATAGTTATCGGTGTGTACTACCCACCTGGACAGACAATTGAAGATGAAAGAGCAATGTACGAGTATGTTACTAACGGACTTGACAACATTTTGCAGGACCACCCTTCAGCTGGCGTAATTATAGCCGGAGATTTCAACAAAATGAGACTGAACCCACTATGTAGACGTTTCAACCTTAAAAAAACCGTACGGGCTCCTACAAGAGGTAGAAATATTCTAGATCAAATCCTTACCAATATGCCAGAGCTATACAATGATGTTCAACATCTGCCACCGATCGGCCGTTCCGACCACCAGTGCTTACTGCTCACCCCAAAGTTGAAACAAAAGGTTAAACCGGTCTCCCGAAAAGTGCGCCTGACGAAATGTAGTAACCTAATCGAACTGGGCATACATATGAATAGAGAGAACTGGGAAACAGTCTACGATGCCAGAGAGGTTGACGACAAAGTAATTGCGTTCACTTGTACTATCGTGCACATGCTTGATAAATCGCTGCCTAAACGCACTGTACGTGCCCACCCCTCCGACAAGCCGTGGATAACACCGCGTATAAAGCATGAAATAAAAGCTAGGCAAAAGGCGTTTAAATCTGGAGATATAACAAGGTACAAACTATTATGTGACAAAGTTACCTCACTTGTATCAAATGCGAAAAAGAATTACTATCAGCTAAAAGCAGAGGTTACACGTGAAACGAATCCGGCAAAGTGGTACAAAACCATATTTGAACTTGCTGCCGCTAATGACAGTAACTCTCAACCACCAGCTGATGATGCAGCAGACTTAGCGGAACGCCTGCAACAAAGCTTCACCAAACCTTGGCAGAATGCCAACCCCACTGAAATTCCGGACGGTGGGGAAATTGAACACCTACTTAAGCATGATACCAGTCCCCCGTTGCCTTCCATCGGACAAATTAAGGCAACCCTTAAACATCTAAATCCCAGGAAGGCCACTGGCTCAGATGAGATCCATCCATGGTTACTGAAACGTTACCATGAAGAACTTGCCCCTGTTATTCATAACATCATATGCTCTAGCATCTCCCAGGCTAAATACCCAACCCTATATAAACACGCATTGGTCACCCCAGTGACTAAAATATACCCTCCTAATGACATGGATAATGATTTTCGCCAAATCTCAGTATTACCGCAATTGGCTAAAGTCTTAGAAAGCATCCAACTTAAATAAAACAAAGGGGACCTTAAGATCAAGGACAATCAACATGCATTTACACACGGTAGATCAACTGTATCTGCACTGGCGAGCATCACCCAAAATTGGTTCAACAAGACTGAAAACTCACGTGATGGAAGAATGGGTCTCCACGCCCTATTTATTGACTTTTGCAAAGCATTTGATCTGGTGGACTACGGATTGCTTTTAAGGAAGCTCGCCAAAATGAACGTATCGAAAAGCTTCTGGCTATGGACACGGAGCTTTCTAGAAGGGAGAAGTCAGCAAGTAAAATTACAAGGTGCTCTGTCATCTATAAGGCTTTGCCCAACCGGAGTCCTCCAGGGATCGGTTATATCACCAACATTTTTAATGTTCATGTGGATGACCTCGAAGGCTGCATTCCCAATTATCTGGACATCAATACGCACAAATACGCAGATGACTGCACTCAAGATGAAGTGATCCCATACGGTTCTACTAGCAACATGCAAGAGGTGCTCGATGCAATAAACGACTGGGCACATAGAAACAAGATGAAACTTAACGCGAAAAAGACGAAAGACATGTGGATCTGCTTTAAAGCTGCAATTCCGGAACCACCACATCTTAAAATTGGCGATGAGTAAAGTCATTCAAGTTGGTAGGTCTTTGGATTGACAATACCCTTAAATGAAACACCCACATTGATGAAATTGCAAGGAGGGCAAACAAACGCTTATTCTACCTATGGAAGTGTCGTCGAGCAGATCTACCAACTAATGTGAGTTTGACGTTAAGACCGGTTTTGGAATATGCGGCCCCAATTTGGGGTGGCCACAATACCTTACTGACGAACTGGAGAGTATCCAAACTAGAAGCCTGAAAATTATGGGTCTACCTTCTGATTCTCTTCAATCTCTAGAACAACGTCGGGATAAACTTTCCATTCGCGAGTACGAGAAAATCATTAATGACGAAACACACCCATGGAGGAAATACATACCAGACATGGTTACGAACAAGTATGACCTAAGAAACTTAAGAACACCAACAACTCTTCCCGGAATTTTCTCATACACTAAAAGGCATGAACTATCGTTCATTCCCAGAACAAACTCATTATTATAGACAATATTTTTATAACTATTCCTACAATTTTTATCTGTACATATAACTACTAGACTACTACTTAGATTTTTACTGTAAATCCATTGTATTTTTACACTAAAGATGGATCAACAAAACTATTATTATAAAAATGTAATGATATAATTTATTAAAGAAATGAAAGCATTTTTATTTTTCTACGTTTTATTCGAGCAATGGATGAAACTAGAAGAATAACAGTGCCTTATACACCCTAGTTACAGCTAAACGTCTTTCTTACAGTGATGACGATATGTGTATCTATATATTTAAGAAATAGAAAACGAGTCGCGTGCGTTTATGGTGTGATAATGCACGCGGAGAATGTTGGGAGAATACGAGAGAAGCGTGTATTACATAGATATCACATAGTAAACAATTTTACTCAAAAGATCAACTTTAAAACTCTCCCAACATGTACTCGGTGACGTCACGCGCATGCTTTTACTGTCGCTTGAATTTTCAAGCGAGCGAAGAAGCAAAAAAATTGTTTAATTAAAATGCTGGGGGGGATGAACTCCAGTGATACGCAGACTGATTTGCTAATGTTTCAGCATTTGGGCTGCCGGATTTGGCATGAAGGACGTTATAAATCGTAGATTTCGTCGTGTTGCTCAGTTTTAACTTAATTATTGTACTTTTTGCTCTAATTATTGTACTTTAACTCTAATTATTGTTCTTTTTGCCTTTCGCCGAAAATATATCTGGCAGTTTTTATCAGAAACATTGGAGGTATTTTCTAAATCACTTATATTCAGTTTTGTTGCCTTTTTTCTATGTTTTTGGTATTCCTGCATGTATCTTTTTCAAGTTTTCTCTCGACTATTTTGCACGCTTTTTTCTTTTCGAAACAAAAACAAATTCGACAAATGCTAAGCCGATGTTTTTACCCGAAGAACTTTTTATATTGTTTTTACACGTAGAACTATGAGTAATATTGCTTTGTTCCTTTGGTCAATTCCTTCCTGCTTTCTGAATCTGATACATTTTGTATCCCAAAGGCACGAGTTGAGCGCCGTATATGCACGAGGCGCCGTATAGAGGTCCAGGGAATGCCATTTACCCGAATTTGGGGTGAGATTTTACAGAACTGTGATGGTCATAAAACGACATTGTGACATATCGAGGGCCCTGGTCAAAGTTTTTGCTCTACAGCCTGAGCCCGGGGGGGCCATTTGGCCCATTGGGGTTGGGGGCCCCCGAGTTCGCCCGGTCCGAGCCATAGTAGTTACGCCACTGGTTATTTCGACGATGATCAGTATTGAAAGAAGAGTTAAAAGTCTTCCCTTCGTTACTGATGTTCGATGAAAGATAGGATAAGATGTCGCCAAATATCGAAATTTATCACTAAAAGACCGAATAATGAAAAACCAACGAAAATATTTGTCGATCTTAAATTAAGGAAATATCAGCCAATCTAGCATTTCCATCCAACTTTCCCGTCGACCATAACATAGCGAGAAGCGCCATCAATGGGCTACTAGAAATACATGCATACAGCAACCCGTCGCATGTATTTTCTAAACATTGATTTAATTTAACATGAAGTATTAGTAATTGATTAACACTGAACCTGAACGCAGGCTCGCGTTTATGTCAGTGTTGCCATGGCAACACGATAAATTTAAATTTTATTATATTTTTTGTACAACACGCCAAAAATAGTTGAAATATTATTGCTTTTAATTATATGTAACAATGAATTTGCCAAATATGTACTTGTAGGTATATGTTGTTCTGCATCTTGTGAGTTTTGATTTAATCTAAAATTTAACGTGAATCGCTTCGTAAAATGTTTTGAAATGTTCATTTTAATATTAAACTATAAACTGCTTTTTCCGATATAGAACTGTACAGTTTTTTTATCGGTTTATAAAACAAAATAAGTTCAAATTGTTGAGTAATTTCAGTTCGGTTTTCAAATGAATTTGCTCTCCTCTACATTTTACCTTTTATTCTTAAATTGAACAAGGTAATTTAGCAAATTTTAACACAGCTTCATTGAAAAGGAAAGCAGTGCATGTTTTGCGCAATAAATTAAAGCAACAAAATTCATAAACATTAAGCATTCAAAGCAAACTTGCCCTATATTGCACGATTTTCCACAGTAAATCAATTCTTCTCATTTCTTCAAACAAAAATTGCTTCAAAGCTCATTGTGTGAAACGTGATTTTCCAAATAATATTATATGCTTTGGAAAATTGAAATCTTACTTATTCCACTCCTGGCAAACAGCCATATTTTTTAGATCAGTGAGGATGACCATGCACCCACGGTTAATGAACTTTAGACTTGGCTAATGCATGACGAGCAGCAGCTGGGAAATTTGCTGCCGCTTTGCAGAGAAATTGCTGGCGCACGTGATATTTTACAAAAATTCGAAAATTTGAAAAAACAAGACGAGTGAAATTTCAACTGATGATTTTGCATTTTTAAGACGACGATCAAGGAAATTAAATTGTAGGAAAAACTTCACTAACATCTCAAGTATGGAAAGCATCTACATTATCAGCATTTTAGTTTGTGGAATGATTCAAAATTCAGGCGATAAAGTTACATGGCTAGGAGTTGGCTTTTATGCTCTTCGAATATCCATTTTCATTCGAGGAATACTGCAACTTGTTGGTCTCATGGGTACCAAAATCGACATAAACGTAAACCAGTAACCAAGAGCTATAACAAAAATCGCTTTTCAAAAAGATGAACTCCATTCAGTCAAAATGATGAGGGTAAATAAACATGCTACTGCGTGATAGTGATTTCGAAGCAACTTTCTCATATATATTTTAAAAAGTGGGATAATGAAACAGATTTTGTTTTTTGCAATCCCAAAAAGGTATGAAAATTATTTAAATATTTGAGGTTTCCATGTTTATAAAGTGTTTTTTAAGAAAAAGAAACATTTTCCCGAGAAAAAAGCATGGTTTGTGTAGAAAACTGTTTTTTGAGATAGAAGATCCTGGGAGAGGGGGGTGTAGAAGCGTGGGCGGACAGCAAAAAACCTTGACTTTTGCTCCAAAAAATTAATACCAAATTTTGTTTTGCCTTTGTTTAATGTGTAATTTAAACAAGGTTTTTTACATTTAAAAATTCCGCTTAGTCATCAAAACTTGGATTATGTTTGCAGTATTGGCTATTTGTTTACTTTTGGAGGTCAAAGTTTGAGGTACAATTATTTTTAAAGCTTGCAAACTACCCAACTAATACTTGGCTGTTGTTTGCAGCCTTATATGCTGATTAAGATTTAGTTTGGTCCACAATATTAGATCCTTTCAATGAAGGGAAATTAAAAATAGTATATTTGATTATTTTTGCAGCACAGTCAGTACATAGGTAGGCCTGGTAGGGTGCAATACCAGGCCAAATTGCAAAAAAAATTGCCTATTGCTCCAAATTCAAAATCATATTTTTTTGCGCCCAAGGCACATAGGAAACAGAATTTAACAATAAATTTTGTTGAAAAATTCCGCTTAGGGGTCTTATTTCGCTTTGAAATGCGTGCGTTTACTGCTCTTGTATGACGCAAGAGTTCGAAAACATTCGAAGTACTGTGAAATTTATGAAAATGTAAATCTTGCTACTGCCTCGGCACTGAAATGTTTTTTGACAACGACAATTTACCAGTGTTTCTTGGATATTTTCCTTGTTTAACTCGTAAAACCGAACAGTTTGCTGTAGAAATATGTTGTTTACGAAATATGTTGTTTATATTTTGCATTCGCAAGGCGTCAACAAAAGCCGGCTCGAAAGCCGGCATTTTCGCCACAGTTTGATTATCATATCAATAGATAAAAGCTTTAAAAATTCAATTGAAATACATTTTAAACCGCCCGTATTTGAATAGAATATATGCTAGTCGTATTAACATTGAACTTCTTTCTGTTTGAACCAAAATTTGTACTTGTTTTGCGTTTGACAAGGCTGTCAAGCTCACGTCGTCGCGACGATTCAGTGGCGTTTTATACCGAGCATCAGATTCAGTCTTGTTTGTGTGAGGATTATGATATTCTATTGCTCTTCAAACAGATATTCTATACACTGGAAACGTAGAGTACATTTTACTTTATCTTTGACTCAAGCAAAAAAGTATAAAGTTTAAACAGGCATTTATGCTTGTTAAAAAGGGACAAAACATCAAGATCCATATATATATATATATATTAAGATCCATATATGTATGATGTCAAAATTTGATATATATGTATTAAGATTCATATATATGTATCAAAAACCGTATATGTATGTCAAGATTCATATATATATGTCAAGATTCATATATATATGTCAAGATTCATATATATATGTCAAGATTCATATATGTATGTCAAGATTCATATATATGTCAAGATTCATATATGTATGTCAAGATTCATATATATGTCAAGATTCATATATGTATGTCAAGATTCATATATATATACAGGGTGTATCAAAAAAAGCGCAATCCTCGACTGAAATGTAAATTGCTAAACAAATAATAGACGAAAACGTTAAAGTTTACATTAATTTTAAAGCGTAGCCATTCAGCTTTCTAACAGTGGGTTGTTTCTTAAATTTGACTCATTGGTTCGGGGGTGATAATACTTTACGTTATTGCAATTGGAGATTAAAAAAATTGAGATGGAATAACAAATCGATCTCATGAAAATAACTGATTTTTTCATTAAAACAAAAAAATGTTGCATTTTATTAAATGGATTGTAACAATAAGTATAATTACGGCTTTTCTTCCACTATTTTTAACTCAGTTTGAAACTTCAAATGCGATATAATTTTGGCTTGGACCATCTAAGCTGACTGGCATCAACTTGCTATAATTTCTGTTTACATTACATCGCAATTCGATGACACTCTGGCTCAGACACCAGAATGTTTTGAGGATTTTTAGCATTCGTTTAGGATTTTCAAACAACATGGTCTCTTTTAAAATACTTTTAATTTGTTCTTACGTGGTTTTCCAGATGTAGTGACGACAACATTAAAAAATTAAAGAAGAAAATTCTAACATTTAAATCGACTAAACAATAACATAGTAAACTTGCATAATTAAACAGCAACTAAAAATGATAGGTTTTACTAAATCTTTTCCTGTGCAATTATTACTAGCATTGGAGACAAGGATAATAGTTTGTTTGAAAGAGAAAAGAACAGGCTTCGAAGTAAGCCTAAAAGCGTTCAACTAGAAATAATATTTCGAAAGTTATTAAGCACAAAAAATGAATTGCGTTTATTTTGATACACCCTGTATATGTCAAGATTCATATATCAAGATTCATGTATGCTTTAATGAAGTACTTCTTGACCGTTTAATTATACCGCTGACCAAATATTTATGTAAACATTAATAATATAGCGATTAAAGATGGCGCATTTCATAGATAATCTTAGACAGTTCTTTGAAGAGTTTTTAAGGTGTATTGGGGAAGCAATTGCGGGGATGAGTTCAGAATACGAACCAAATCGTGTGGACAGCCTGTTATACAGGCTATCGGAATTTGAAACCACACTTGGATTAATTTCAAGTCGTGTTGGAGAATATGACACTAATGACAGCGTTGATCAGTTGTTGGAAGACCTGGAACGGCTCTTAGCCACTGTGCGTCTTCTAAAAACCAGATATCAAGATAGGCATGTTGAATCGAACACCTCTTCCGATATCGAATCGCCACACCGCAGTTGTCCTGTTCATTATTTAGGGCACGCTTGTCGTCCACGGCTTGTTGTTGACAAAGTTGTTGTTCAGCAACTGCCTGAAGAATCCATGAAATGGGTAGACATTGCAAGAATTCTTGGAATTTCCCCCAAGACTTTGATTCGTCGACGCAGGGAATTTGAAATGCCCATTGGTGCTGATGCCTTCACATGTCTTGAAGATGGTAATTTAGACGGACATGTACGAGAAATTTTGCGAATAAATCCTGAAGCAGGTACCGTATATTTTAATATGTGTAACACAACCCCAGGGACGCCAGAAAGGGAGGGCGCATCGCCCACCTCCCCCCCCCTTGTACTTTAGTAAGGGGGGCAGGGCGAAATTGCCCTTAGATAAAAATTCTAACCCAAAAAATATGAGGTACAACGATTAAAAAGTATGAATTACGGGTGAAATGGACGTCATATTGATATATACGTGAAATTTTCTGGAATATTGTGTCAAAAATTAGGTTAACTTTTAAAACTTTTTTGCCCTTGTTTTTTCCGGAATATTTTTTGCCCTAGTTTTGGTGAATTAAATTTTTATTTAAAAAATTTTTCGTAAACGAAATATTAGTTTGTGATTGGCCTTACGTCAACATTGCCCCCCTGTGCCCTACCCTCGCTCCTGTGTCCCTGCATAATCCTATATAAAGTAGCATGAAATTAACATCCCTGTCTAATAACGCTCGATTTGCATGCTTCTCTCTAAAAGTACGAAAACGTAATACCGAGATGATTATTAGATAATGTACAATATGACAGAACTTGTCAATATAGGTCACTCGATCGCTTGTGCTTTTCCTAGGACTTCGTCTAGTTGAAGGGGGGGCTCAGAGCAAAGAAATTAAAGATTCAACAGAATCGTGTTCGGGAATCTATTGCACGAGTTAATCCTGTTCTCTCAGCAGTGAGAGGACACAGCTTCAAGATTGTCAGGAGAAAGTATTCTGTACCTTGCCCAAACGCCCTCTGGCATATTGATGGCGATCATAAATTGATAGAACCGTACAGAATTGTCATTCATGGTGGGACTGACGGGTATTCCCGCCTTATCGTATATTAAGGGCTTCAACAAATAACAAGGCCAATACTGTTCTTGATCTTTTCCAAGAGGCTGTCAGCCTTTACAACCTACCGTCTCGTGTTCGTTCAGACCAAGGTTTGGAAAATGTCGAGGTAGCACGGTTGATGTTGCGTGAACGAGGCTTGAACAGAGGCAGCACAATAACTGGTAAGTCGGTTCACAACCAACGAATAGAACGTTTATGGAGAGAAGTTAATCGTACGGTGGTAAGCGAGTTTAAGAACATATTCATGTACCTAGAAACAAGTGGATTGTTTGATCCACTGAACGAAATTCATCTATTTTGTCTTCAATATGTGTACCTCCCAGAAGTTAATAACTCCCTAGAGGAACTGACTAGAGTCTGGAATTATCATGGCCTTACCACTGAAAGCAATACGACGCCAAGGCAGTTGTGGTCTTGAACGGGAATGCTGTGCAATAGTCAGAGCGGTTACGGGGCAGTTGAAGATGTACTTGATGGTGTTCAGCCAGATATGAATGACTATGGAATTGACGAGAGTGGTAACGTACCGGAACTTCAAACTTCCAACAATGTGGTTGTTCCAGAATCTCCTATCGAAAGTACGGAAGAAATTGATGCTGACTTGCAACGAATCCTCGAAACAACAACTGACGACGAGTACTGCATTCAAAAATACCTTTTAGTTCTTGATTACATGGAATATCAAAATCGCGAAAATGGACTTGGAAATGAGATTTAAAATCAGATCTGTACAGCATTCACTTCATTTTTTTGCCAGGTTTAAACAGATCTATTTCTGAATTTATAGCCGCTCACAACCACCATGTCGTATCTGCCGAAGAGAATCGCTCTCCTCTGCAACGTTTTTAGCAGTATCGCTACCTGACAATCTTGAAGCTGTGTCCTCTCACTGCTGAGAGAACAGGATTAACTCGTGCAATAGATTCCCGAACACGATTCTGTTGAATCTTTAATTTCTTTTCTCTGAGCCCTCCTTCAACTAGACGAAGCCCTAGGAAAAGCACAAGCGATCGAGTGACCTGTATTGACAAGTTCCGTCATATTGTAAATTATCTAATAATCATCTCGGTATTACGTTTTCGTACTTTTAGAGAGAAGCATGCAAATCGAGCGTTATTAGACAGGGATGTTAATTTCATGCTACTTTATAATTATAGGATTATGCAGGGACACCGGAGCGAGGGTAGGGCACAGGGGGGCAATGTTGACGTAAGGCCAATCACAAACTTATATTTCGTTTACGAAAAATGTTTTAAATAAAAATTTAATTCACCAAAACTAGGGCAAAAAATATTCCGGAAAAACAAGGGCAAAAATGTTTTAAAAGTTAACCTAATTTTTGACACAATATTCCAGAAAATTTCACGTATATATCAATATGACGTCCATTTCACCCGTAATTCATACTTTTTAATCGTTGTACCTCATATTTTTTGGGTTAGAATTTTTATCTAAGGGCACTTTCGCCCTGCCCCCCCTTACTAAAGGACAAGGGGGGAGGGGGGCGATGCGCCCTCCCTTTCCGGCGTCCCTGGGGTTGTGTTACACATATTAAAATATACGGTACCTGCTTCAGGATTTATTCGCAAAATTTCTCGTACATGTCCGTCTAAATTACCATCTTCAAGACATGTGAAGGCATCAGCACCAATGGGCATTTCAAATTCCCTGCGTCGACGAATCAAAGTCTTGGGGGAAATTCCAAGAATTCTTGCAATGTCTACCCATTTCATGGATTCTTCAGGCAGTTGCTGAACAACAACTTTGTCAACAACAAGCCGTGGACGACAAGCGTGCCCTAAATAATGAACAGGACAACTGCGGTGTGGCGATTCGATATCGGAAGAGGTGTTCGATTCAACATGCCTATCTTGATATCTGGTTTTTAGAAGACGCACAGTGGCTAAGAGCCGTTCCAGGTCTTCCAACAACTGATCAACGCTGTCATCAGTGTCATATTCTCCAACACGACTTGAAATTAATCCAGGTGTGTGTCCACACGATTTGGTTCGTATTCTGAACTCATCCCCGCAATTGCTTCCCCAATACATATTAAAAACTCTTCAAAGAACTGTCTAAGAAATGCGCCATCTTTAATCGCTATATTATTAATGTTTACATAAATATTTGGTCAACGGTATAATTAAACGGTCAAGAAGTACTTCATTAAAGCATACATGAATCTTGATATATGAATCTTGACATATATATATATATATATATATATATATATATATATATATATATATATATATATATATATATATATATATATATATATATATATGAATCTTGACATACATATATGAATCTTGACATACATATGAATCTTGACATACATATATGAATCTTGACATATACATATGAATCTTGACATATATATATGAATCTTGACATATATATATGAATCTTGACATACATATACGGTTTTTGATACATATATATGAATCTTAATACATATATATCAAATTTTGACATACATATATGGATCTTAATATATATATATGGATCTTGATGTTTTGTCCCTTTTTAACAAGCATAGGCATTCAAAAATATCTTGAAAAATATACAACAACCGCGAGCGTCTTCGCTATATTTCTTCGGGGAAATCTTCAAGTTTCAATGGAAATTTTGGTTAATCTGGCGCATGCTCAGACAAAATTCCCAGCTGCTATGACGAGCCAGACAGCTCCAGATTGGCAGCTCCAGATTGGCAGCTCCAGATTGGCAGCTCCAGATTGGCGAACGGATTAATGTTTTCATTTTCCATCACGTACTAAGGAATATGACAAGAAAAAATGGTCTTTCAAAAAAATTGAATATCCATCGGTAGTTAAGCGGCCAAAGCAGTTTGTTTACAAACTAGTCGTTCCGGCTCCATATTGAAATTGTATCTGGAGCTGGCTCCAGATTCGCTAATCTGGAGTTGCCAATCTGGAGCTGTCTGGCTCGTCATTGGCTAATGCTCTCCTTTCCCCGGGTGTAAATAGCCGGGGGAAATTAATACCCCCGCACGGCGCTTCGCGCCGTCGGCTCGGGGATTACTTAAAACCGCTAGCAAATCGGAACAGGACAAAACCATTTCATGCCGAAATAACATAGCTAATTTCTTTCGAAGCTGTACAGTCCTCAAAATCTGAGTATGACCAAGGAATTCAAACATATTCCTGAGAAAAAGAAGATTACGTTCCCAGCAAATATGAATATGAGGTTGATAAAATAAATAGATCCAATCATCGAGCAATTTCTTCTGAAGAATTAAACATACAATTAAAATAACGCCGCTGTGTTTCAAGTTTGCAAACCTGAATTACAAGTACTCAAGTGTATAAATGACATATACAAGTCATAGCCTCTGTGTCTGCATGTGTTTGAGAACATTTCATATTTTATAAGCGCGCGCAAGCTAATAGAAATTTGTATGTAAAAAATACCGCATGAACAGCAGTATTGTATAAGATGTACAAATACGAGCCACAGGCGAGTGCCTGTTATATACAACACGGATGCGTTCATTATTCCAATGACATTATAATTTGAATTAATCAATTTTAGACTAGCACAAAGCAATTTTAAAATGAGGGGAGGTGGCCGGGGAGGGGGTTATCTAAAAAATTATGGGTTATTTTGTTCTAAGTTTTTACGTGTTTTAATATCTTATGACAAGCTTATGAGTAGCTCGCTGCTTCTCTAGGCAATGTGTATATATGATGCTAGTGACACAAATAGTAACACCAGAAAGCTGCATATTGACGTGCATTCAACTACCTGGAAATACAAGTAAAAACTTCGAGGTTTAGAGTGAAATTACCGATCTTCCAGACATCGAAGTTTTACTTGTATTACTCAGGTGAATGACTAAACTGCTGTCATGGTTACTACCAACGTTGGTACAGACCGTTCGAGTTAATATCACAGATAGTAACAGCAATGCAGCATCTAGTTGGGCTTCATGAAGAGTATGAAGAGTACTCGGACATAACGACAAGCTTATGAGTAGCTCGCTGCTTCTCTAGGCAATGTGTATATATGATGCTAGTGACACAAATAGTAACACCAGAAAGCTGCATATTGACGTGCATTCAACTACCTGGAAATACAAGTAAAAACTTCGAGGTTTAGAGTGAAATTACCGATCTTCCAGACATCGAAGTTTTACTTGTATTACTCAGGTGAATGACTAAACTGCTGTCATGGTTACTACCAACGTTGGTACAGACCGTTCGAGTTAATATCACAGATAGTAACAGCAATGCAGCATCTAGTTGGGCTTCATGAAGAGTATGAAGAGTACTCGGACATAACTACATAACTCCTCATTTTCTTTACTCATAATAACATTTTATTATAAGCTTTACAATGCGAATGGAATATGTGTTTCTTGATGGGAGAGGAAGTGTTGTTGGAAAATTAGTAGTAGAATTAGATAACTATCGACAACACCAACATTTATACTAATTTTCCAACAGCACTTCCTCTCATATCCAGAAACGCCTCTCATATCTCGTATCCGTATATATATATACCACATTGTTAAATATATATATTTATTATATGGCAAGCATTTGTTTTGATGAATCGTGCAATTTGATTGGCTGCTGACGAGGCAGGATTTTCCCGTATTGCCCACGGGCAATACGCAATTTTTTTGCCCTGCGACAAGAGCCGAGTTTCAAACGGCAAAAAGTGTCTAAAAGTCTTTCAAAACTATTCAAAACGAAGAAAAATTAAACTAAAGAAAAGGAGCACCTTCTTTGGTTAAAGAACTTTCTCAATATGTTTTTGTTAGCGAAAGTCGAAATTACAAGGTAAATTTTACAATGTTTATAACTATTAAAGAAGTCAGGAATAGCTGTGTTTTGACTTTGTGAAGAGCTGCAAATCTTATTTGCAGATAGCCGAGGAATTTGACACCATCCTAAATAAAAAATACAACTAAAGGAGCCACAGATTTATATTTTTCCCTGAAAATTTCTGGGTTTTTTCGATAAAGAAATATCTATTTATGAGATGAAGCGAACTAAAAACGTACTTGTCCATACTGTTTATTAATTTTATTGTTTCCATATTTGTTGTCTTTGTCTTTGATTAAATGACGAAATACCTCGTATTTTTCTTGAAATACTATCCAAATGTGTTAGTATTCTATATAAAAAGTGCTGTGGAGTAGTTTTACTAACCAAGCTTGAGAACATTTTTTACAATTGTTCTTTTTTGCAAATGTTTCGGACTTTGTACTTTGCCCTCGCGTGACCTTTTTCCCATTTTTTACAAACGTACAATGCCATATAATAAAAAAACTTACTGACCTCAACCGTTCGGCCAGTACGGGAAAATATCCAACCTCGGTCTTGCTGTATTGACCTCGCTATCGCTCGGTCAATAGTCTATGATAATGTACTCTTCATGGGGAAATAAAGTTATGCTCCCAGTTAATTGGTCTTATGAACAGTCTTTGGAGAAACAAATAACTGTAATGCAATTTGTTCATAGTTCTTTTCATGAAAAAGTCTTTGGTATACCATTCTTCAGCGTAAATCTTCCGCATACGGACTTGGCATTTTATAATTACAAAATTCGCCACACTTAATCGATCGTGCAACTAACACGCACTGTTAAACCCCACGCGAGTGGACGCATATATAATAGAGACCTTAAGATTGACGTTTACCAGGCGCGGATCCAGACCGTGGCAAAAGTGGCTCGAGCCACGGTCAGATTTTTCCCACCTAAGATTTTCCGGGGTTCACCTTTGTTGGATACTACATTAGACTGCTTACGCATTTTTAAGAAGTATATA
>CACRXK020011863.1:0-15795 GCA_902702795.2 Paramuricea clavata
ATAATGAAAATGTGAACCCTCTAGACCCAATTACTCCGACCACGGACCAATATGACAAGGTTTACCCAAAACTCAAGGGATTCAAAATAGGGCATTTAAATATTGCAAGTTTGGTAAAGCATAAAAACGAATTATTGGTATTTCTGGCTAAACTCCCTTTTGATATAATTTGTATCAATGAAACTCGACTTGACGACTCCATAGACAACTCTGAGGTTAAATTACCAGGTTACGATTTGATAAGAAAGGATAGAAACCGCAATGGAGGAGGAGTGGCTATCTACCTAAGGGATGTTATTCCCTATACTAATAGGGCTGATTTAATTCCAGTTAATGTAGAGGCAATTTGTCTTGAAGTTAAAAAACCGAAAGCTAAACCAGTTCTAATTAGTACTTGGTATCGTCCACCAGGTTCTAATATGGAATTCTTTAATGATTTTGAAAATTTCATAAAAGTGATTGACAATGAAAACAAAGAAATAATCATAACAGGTGATTTTAACTGTGATATGCTGGACAGCAACTATAGGAATAACAACTCCAAACGATTGGATGACCTACTAGATATCTACCAACTACAGCAGCACATTGATAAGCCAACCCGAACAACTGACTCGACAAAAACACTAATAGACATTATAATTACAAAAAGTGACGACACCAAAACATCTGATTCAGGAGTGATTGCTTTGGGAATAAGTGACCATGATCTGGTGTATATCTGTAGGAAAATAGGAGTACCCAGAAAAACGCCGAAAATAGTAGAAACAAGACAGTTTAAACATTTTAACGAAAACGAATTCCAACAAGACTTAGCACAAGCGTTTAACTACTTTACATACAACTCTGATCCAAGTCTTGCCTGGCAGGAGTGGAAGGACATATTTTTGTCTATTTCTGACAACCATGCTCCCTATTGTACTAGAAAAGTTAGAAACGAGCATTGCCCATGGTTGAACAATGAAATTAAAAACTTAGCTATCATCGAGATTACCTTAAAAAAAAGGCAGTGAGACTAAATTCTGCTGCTTATACCGAGGCTTATAAAAGATGCAAAAACTAAGTTACCAAACTTATTAGGGATGCAAAAGAACACTATTATAAAACAAATCTGGAACAATGCAAAAATAGTAAAGATAGCTGGAGATTTATTAATCATTTACTCAACAGGAGAACGACTACAACAACAATCAACCAGATCACAGTTAACGGACAAACAATTACTGGTAACGATAATATAGCAAACGAGTTTAACAATTATTTTTGTGAAATTGGCCCTAAGCTTGCACAAACTATACCACCAAGTAATGTACACCCACTTCAATATATTACTGCTAATTCTAATAAGTTTACATTTAGACAAATCTCACCAGTAGAATTATGCAGAATACTAGATGATATAAAATTAGGGAAAGCTGCAGGACTCGACAAAATCACAAACAAACTGTTAAAGGCTGCAGGCTATACCATATGTGAAACCTTGCTTTATATTTTTAACTTGATCCTAGACGTTGGTGTACTTCCAGACGACTTAAAACAGGCTAAGGTTACGCCTATCTATAAGGAAGGTGACAAAAATGAATGCGGAAATTACAGACCTATATCTGTCATACCGGCAATTTCAAAAATGTTAGAGAAAATAGTTTATAACCAACTCCTCAATTTTCTGAATGACAATAAAATAATCACAAAACGCCAATCTGGCTTCCGTAAATATCACTCTACTGAAACTGCTCTCTTGCAAACAACCAATGAATATTTAATGAATATGGATAGAGGCTTAATAAACGGTGTCTTGTTTCTTGATCTCAAAAAGGCATTCGATACAGTCGACCACAAAATCCTTCTTGCTAAACTCGAACTATATGGAGTTCAAGGTGTAGCCCTTAACTTCTTCAAATCGTACTTAACCAACAGGACTTATCCAAGGTACAAATTCCCAACTGAAAAAGATAAGGTGCGGAGTCCCACAGGGATCAAACTTAGGACCGTTATTATTCTCATTGTATATAAACGATCTTCCTAACTGTCTCGAACAAACAGAGGCATCTATGTTTGCAGATGACACAAATATATCAAGCATTGGTAATTCACCTGCGGACATAGAAGTGAAACTAAACAATGACTTGTATAACGTCAATAACTGGTTAATAGCAAACGAGCTTACTTTAAACTTAAAAAAAACTGAATTTATGCTAATAGCCTCTAAACGAAAATTGAAACAATCTCTTATGACCCATGTATACTGATTGGAAATCATAACATCAAACAGGTAACTAATAAAAAAGTACTGGGAATTACGTTAGACGATGAACTGAGATGGCATAAACACAATGATCTTCAATGCAAAAAACTATCCAAGAGCATTGCCTTATTAAGACGAGCCAAACGATTTGTCAACCAAAACGTCTTAATTAACATGTACAACTCACTAGTCTTACCTCACTTCACCTATTGCTCCACCGTGTGGAATGACGGCAGTCGTACACATACAGACAAGCTTTTAAAAATGCAAAAACGAGCGGCTAGAATTATCACAGGGTCAACTTACGAAGTAAGATCGAAAGATATATTTAATATCTTACACTGGGAACCAATTGAAACCACTCTTAAGAAAAGAGAAATGATAATGACATTTAAGGCCTTACAAGGACAACTGCCAGAATGTATGACCAACTTCTTTAAAATTTGCCTAAATGATATGTACCCATTAAGAAGTAATAACTGTAAACTTTATTTGGAGAAACCTAAAACAGACTTCTTGAAGAATTCGTTTTCATATCGAGGTGCGGCATCATGGAACAATCTTCCAAATGATGTTACCAACAACTACAAAGTGCTCTCCATAAGTAACTTCAAAACTTTAATCAACAACTATTTCACCAATTTGGGGAGGAATAGTGTGTGACAACCACTTGTGGGGCGGATTTTGATTCGAAGGAGTAATTTTTTGGGTTTGGGAGGGTTAACATAACATACTATTTCTAGTTATATATGTGAATCATTCTAATTTATATATAGTGTTCATTGCATGGGCTTTCTTTTTTACACAGTTAGTATGTACAACAGATTTTTCGTATTTGTAAATATTCTAACGGCCCCTTGAAAAGCAGTTTAATCTGAAGGGCTACCGTTTTTAAATAAGATGAATAATAATAATAATAATAATAAAGGCCCTTCGTCTGGAGTTATTAGGGAGCTTAAGCATGTAGGACGGCAACACGACGACGACGGCAACACGACGACGACGGCAACACGACGACGACGGCAACCAATACAATGAGTCAATGAAAAGTGAATAAATAATTAAAGTCCCAGGGGGAGTTTCAGACGTGGTCGTCGCTCTGTTTACAACGGCAAATCACAGATTTTCACGTCTTTTATACAACGCCTGCATTTCAAGTCGTAACAAGTGCAACTTAAAATTCGGTCAGTAGAACTCTTCCCAAACATAAAGCCAATGTTTTCAGCTTCTTATACTGTATTAAATTCATACGAATTATAATATACGACAAGTTTTCTTTACTATCATTTATTTGAAGGAATTTGTTTTGGCCGTCGTCGTCGTGTTGCCGTCCTATATGCTAAGGCCCTGTTACACGGTGCAATTTTTCATGCAACTTGTCTCGCAATGTTTAAAAAAAGATTTTGATAATGCATTGCAAGAGGTGTTACACGGTGCAATGATATTCATGCAACTCGCAACGATAGGGGACAGAGGCATGCGAATAGACTAGAGAGAGGCGTTATTTGGCGCCAAATTGTAATTAAAATAAAGCGTGTACTGGCGAGAGCCAATAGGAACTCTCCAAGCTATAAACGTTGCGAGACAAGTTGCACGAAGCCATGTTACACGCTGCAATGCCAAAAATAATTAGTGCAATCGTTGCCAAAAGTAGAACCGACTTCTACTCTGTGCAATGCTTCATGCAACTCGTCTCGCAACGATTTTGACAATTGCAAGGCATGTTAAACGATGCAATGACTCGTGCAACTTGTCTCGCAACGCCATTGCGAGACAAGTTGCATGAAAAATTGCACCGTGTAACAGGGCCTTTAAGCTCGCTATTAGCAAATTAACGAAGGGCCTTCGACGTTTCGAGCGATGACCCTTCGTCGTTTACTCGCTTTCGTTCGTAACTGTAGACGAAGGGCCTAATTCACTCGAAACGTCGAAATTCTCCTTATATTTTTCAGGTAGTTGCATCCCTACCAACGAAAGCTTATTCCTACAGTAGGCTACCTACACTGGCACCGACTGTTCGAGGCCCCGTACAAACGAGCAAGGTTTCCTTGACAAGTTTCATTTGCTCGTGTGTACAGGAGCCGTGTTCCAAAGCAAATCATGCCAGCTTTTGAACAAGGAAAATGTTCGTGTGTATGGCCGCCAAGGAGATCTTGATAAGTGTACATGAAATACGCAAGCAGGTCTGCAAATTACTGTCGGACATCGGACAATGTCCGACTAAATTTGGCAAATGTCCGAGCAAAAGTAATTTTGATCGGACATTGGTCCGATCACAAAAAAAATTGTCACATAATTATATACATTTTTTTGCTGTGACAAAATCCGATTGCAAATTCACTCAATTTGCATTTTGCAATAAAATTTACGAGGCGTTCTAGCATTTAATTTTACTTAACGTTGCGCCGGAATGGCATACATACTTGTCTCGTGACTTATATATATATCTTGTGACGTATATATGCCCAATCGAAATTTAGTGATATTGGTTTTCGACCAAATTCAAGTTATGTCCGACCAAAATTAAAAGTGATCGGACAAATGTCCTGTCAAGTCAAATATTTATTTGCAGCCTTGCGCAAGATAAATGTTTAACAGCATCCCGTGCACACGAGCAACAAAACTTGTGAAGGAAAATCTGTGGTATACACACGAGAAGGTAAACTTGTGAAGGAAACTTGTAAAGGAAAACATGTTGGTCTGTATGGGGATTAACTGTATATAGGGCTAACCTGAATTAACCATCCCATGCTATCGCCAGCCAATGGTGGCACAGCGGAAGATATTTTCATTTCACCCTACAAAATAACATTCAAGATTCACTTTATTTGTACTTTTAATTTCTCAGCATATTTAAATACGTACATATGGAAATAAGTTATTCGTCAAAGTCTAAATTGAGTCAGATGTCTTCAAACCATTTAAATAATTGATTTCCAATTTTTGACGAAAAATACTGTAGTGTGTATTCAAGAATTGTTCCTACACCAGGTCACCTCCGCAGAGTACTCTTTCGCAAAAAAACTCGGATCTCTGTCTTTAAATGTTTCTAAAACGAATTCACTGTTTTTGACCGAGCTTTAAATGAAAATTATTTCTAAAGTAGGGAACAATTGGGGATCACTAGGGCTTCACGAACCTATGTACGCTCGGTCAAAATCTTTACACAAAGTACAAGGCAGAGGTCAACGTTTTCTTCCACATTAGGCTACATACATTAGGTCAACAAAAGCTTAAATTAGCAGAAAATATATGCAACCAAGTATTATAATAAACATAAATACTTTCATAACAATCATTTGTTCATTATTTAATCTAATTTATCACTCGGCAGTTAGTATATGTCACTACATGAGTGACTGATCAGATTGCATTAGAATGTTAGGGTTTGGAATCCAAGTGAGAATATATACATTTTAAGACCTAACCAGGAACGACTGCGAAAAATGCAGCACAAGGTCCTCTGGTAGGAATTGAACCTACGGCCCTGCGATTCCGGTGCAGCGCTCTAACCAACTGAGCTACAGAGGCCAGCTGTTAAGCTGTAACCGTAAGTTCATGTATATATAGGTAATCGGGTGTGCGGGTTGTGATAAGGTGGACTTCATAACTTAGATTCTGCACTTCACTTGGTGGAATTAATATTAGAATGTTAGGGTTTGGAATCCAAGTGAGAATATATACATTTTAAGACCTAACCAGAAACGACTGCGAAAAATGCAGCACAAGGTCCTCTGGTAGGAATTGAACTAGGGTTTGGAATCCAAGTGAGAATATATACATTTTAAGGAGAATATATACATGTTAAGCTGTATTTAATATATACAGCTTAACAGCTGGCCTCTGTAGCTCAGTTGGTTAGAGCGCTGCACCGGAATCGCAGGGCCGTAGGTTCAATTCCTACCAGAGGACCTTGTGCTGCATTTTTCGCAGTCGTTCCTGGTTAGGTCTTAAAATGTATATATTCTCACTTGGATTCCAAACCCTAACATTCTAATATTAATTCCACCAAGTGAAGTGCAGAATCTAAGATCAGATTGTAACCTATCACATGCATTAACATTACAGATGTTCAGATCTTGACTTTCTACTACCATTAGCCAATCATGCAGATGCGTTTAATCTACTGGCTAATGCGTTAGCCAGTGAGTGGTAGTGAAATGGGAACTTCTCTAATGGTCGATTAGCGACTGTTCATCGTTCAATACTTTAATACCTACCAAATTTGGAGCAGGACCAGGCGAGGCGATGTGAAGTAGACTGACTTCTTTACCGTTTTGAGCATTTGCTATCAATCTCAATGCAACATAAAACCCCTACAGTGCAAGATCATAGTAAGTAAAATCTTATGTCATTATCCTGAAGAGTAAAATATAAAAGAGGGCGCATTTATTTTTGTCCTGGGATAGTCCAATTGATTAATTAAAATGTCTTGGAAAAGCAAAGGGCATTTATTAAAGAACGAGGCTGTTAAATACATGACATTGTATTATATCGGTAATTTACAGTAATGCTGCCGTAATTGACGTAGTACGGTGGCCCACAACTCTCACATCAATAACAAATAGTTCACAGCATTAACAAACAGCTCACAGCATTAACAAACAATTCACAGCATTAACAAAACAGCTCACAGCATTAACAAATTGCTCACATCAACAACAAATAGCTCACATCAACATCAAATAGCTCACATCAACAACAAATAGCTCACATCAACATCAAATAGCTCACATCAACAACAAATATAATAGCTCATATCAACAATAAAATAGCGCTAAAACCAAACATTAAGGACAGCGGCTTCCCACTATACATTTGTGAAAAGTCATGAAACAGAAATGAAAGTCACGAAGCAGCCATTATTAAAAACAGATCGAATCAACAGTTTCAGGTTATAAAAGTATAAATAATATAAATTCTTCTCGAATTAAATTAAAATGTCCTGTATGAGGTGTGGCAACGATATCGGGAACTTGGACAATTTTTGTGCTCAATGTGGTGAAGGTATTTCGGAATAATTTGTTTATAATAATTTAATTTTATATACTATGGTCCCAGCCAGTTGTTGAAAGCTGGGTTAGCAACTTCCTGACAGCTTGTCTATAAATTTGGAAATATTTCTTAAGAGAAATATCTATATCGATCTGGATCTGAAGTTTTGAAATAAACAGATGTGTATAAATACATAAACTAAAACAGCAGGTTAAATTTTAACCCATGGTTAGTGCTAATCCAACTTTGAACAACCGGCCCCAGGGGATTAAATAATATTGATAACTGCAGTGGCGGAAATTCACGACAACCCCCCCCCCCATCTGCACTCGAAAAGACTGTTTTTAGCCCTCTTTTATGTCAAAATTTCCGAAAATTCGTCAATTTTCCGTGAAGGTGGGGGTGCAGCCGCCCCCTCCCCCCACCAAGATTTCCGCCATTGATAACTGTCTTCCGAAACTGTTTCATAGTTAGACATGATGGCGAGGAAAATCAGGGTAATCTTTAAAACGTCGATCGAAGACAAGTAAAGCAAAGCAAAAATGGTGGAATTCGGGAATTTGAAATTATAAATGCCGACTACCCTGGATGACGTCAATCTCGTTACACTAGCAGTCGAACACGCCCGTTTGCAGAGCATGCTCGGGGAACGAGATTGGATTGGAATGAAAACGCGCTAGACCCATGCTCTTTGTCTTTACAAAATACGACGGCGTCGGACCTTTGGCGCCGGACCATCTAAAGCTGAATTCAAAGCGCCGTAAAAGTCGAAGGATTTGCCCAAATTTAAAATTTTGCATTGAAATACTAGAAATCATGCCAAGATTTGATATAGCAAAAAAAAGTTTGAAGCATTAGGGGCATTTTAATAATGTTAAATTTAATGGACGGGAAAAAACAAAGTATTTAGCGCGCAAGCCCAGCATCATAGGCGTAGAGACTAGAATGACAACATAACATAGTTGTATACTGTAGTTATTTTAATCCCTGCGGAATTTTCATGATTTTCATGCAATCTCGTACGAGATTGTACGCAGTAAAATCCAAGATGGTGGCCAATGTTGAATTTCAGGATTATTATGCGTAGGGTCAGGGATTAGACGTTAAGGATTTGTACTTAGTAGCAGGCTTATGGTCAGTGTTTATTCGGTGATTACTACATTTTGTGAGTGCGTGACAACGCATCATTTGATTTAGTTCCTTAATTAAGTTACAGTGTAACAATCAGGAAACAGCAATTTTCGCAGGAAGAATAATGAGCCATGCATTGCATGTTCCATTAAGCCTCATTTGCATTGCACGTTTTCTTAAATATTTCACTGTGATGACCTCTGACAACAGAACATCGACTTCAGAACATTTTATTTATTTTACCCTTCACACAAAAATTTGAACCATTTTCTGCTTCCTTGCCACAATTAGGACAAAACATTTCCGCCTTTCGTTATGTAAATCGTTTCTTTTATACGTATATTAAAGTTCGCAAGTTCGCGTGTCCGCTTCGATCGGCTATGATGTTATCTGTGAATTGATAAATTTTCCAGTAAAATTTGACTGGACGGCGTGGAAAAGTGGCGTGGGCGCCCGAGTAAAGAACTTCATGTTGTAACGATATAGTTGATTAAAAATAAAACCGCTGTACGAACGCCACGGTGTGAGCTATTTGTTGTTGATGTGAGCTATTTGTTGTTGATGTGAACTATTTGTTGATGATGTGAGCTATTTGTTGTTGATGTGAGCTATTTGTTGTTGATGTGAACTATTTGTTGATGATGTGAGCTATTTGTTGTTGATGTGAGCTATTTGTTGTTGATGTGAGCTATTTGTTGTTGATGTGAACTATTTATTGATGATGTGAGCTATTTGTTGTTGATGTGAGCTATTTGATGTTGATGTGAGCAATTTGTTAATGCTGTGAGCAATTTGTTTTAAATGCTGTGAGCTATTTGTTAATGATGTGAGCAATTTGTTAATGATGTGAGCTGTTTGTTAATGCTGTGAACTGTTTGTTAATGCTGTGAACTATTTGTTATTGATGTGAGAGTTGTGGGCCACCGTAACGTAGACTATCAATCTCTTGCTTGAGGATTTATAAAAAATAGCTAATACTAGATACTGCAGAATAAACAATTATATGGAACCTCGCTTCGCACTGTAGTCACCTGGCTAACATGGTCATCTTCTTTTTATATGTTGATCACTGTACTTTTGTCATGGCAAAATTGTTACGCACGTTAATTCTTACCGGGTATCTTCACTCTATATATAAACGTGAATATCACACCTGCTTGTCCAAGTGAGACTTTCCTAGTGGATTGGCTAATTTCCAAATCTGCAATACAGAGTTAACGTTTTATCATGCTTATGTTTTAATAGACAGTACTGTACTGTTTATTGCATACATGTCCCATGTTTTGTGCACAATTGGTTTAAGGATAGGAATGGGGACATAACTTTCATGTGGGCTAGCAATGTTAAAACAGGCTAACATGAAAACGAGGACATGGGGGCCAAAGTGCAATAAACAGTAAAGTCTATTAACCAATCAAGTTGCATTGCATCGTAATGCACCTGTAATACGTCGTTACTGTATTTCACTCTGCCTCCTCATCTTACTCGTCAAGGGGAGAGTGCTGGTAGCATTCAATAGGTTAGTGCAACTACTGTATAGCTTTTCAAGACACTGAAAAGGTTAACAATCGTATTCAGCCTATTACAGTACTTGGTTAGATATGTGCACCCTAATGGTTTACTTACCTCATGCAACACTGAATCACTTAAACTTGATCTTTTAAGGAATCTGGCAGCATCTTCTGCACCAAGCTGACCAGACCCTGTGACATCTGCCTGTAACAAACACTACATACATTAACCTTTCTATTCAAGCAGATAAACATTAATCTATTAACAAGCTGAAATCTCTCCTTGAAAATAAAATAATCTGAGATTATACAAAGTACTTATATTCTAATTTCCCTACACAAAGCATACATGTGCAGAATTTTATTTTCACAACCGTTTTGTCTCAGATCTTTTTGCCACAAAAAGTGGTCAGTGGTGGTGCCATGGGGAAGACTGGGTAGGACACGTCCCCCCATTCAAATATGATGAGAAAAGTGTGTGTGGGCGGGGAGGGGATATGTTTGTGGCAGTGAACAAGACCTAGCCAACCATATAGAACTCAACAAACCAGTGGAAATAAAATTAGTGGAAATATTTAAGCTTGCAAAACCTCATCACTCATCAGCTTCTCTTGTCACTTCTAATTATGACTTTTAATAAATGTAGTTTTCAATGCTGGATACAAGACTTTCAGTTCTTGAATACTGTATATACTTTACATTTGTTTTATGAACCTGTCCATCAATGTATATTTCCAGACCTTATACATAGGTTTTGTCATGTGTCGCATGTACTTTACACTCTTCAGAGTTTTGTATTTAACCTCGCATTTCTGGAACTCTACATTTCAAAATTTTCCAGGGGTTGCAATGGTGAATGCCCCCAGATCCCTGTCTCCCCCTTCACCAGTCGACTATCCCCTGCCCTAATTTTACTACCCTGGTGCCACCACTGAATATGGTTGCAATAAAAAAGTAAAGAATCCTATTTTGTTCAATGCACAAGAGTACCTGTCTCCAATAATTGTCATACAGTGCTGAATGGCCACTTGAAAGCTGGAATGAAAAGAGCATAGAAATATGTTGTAAAACTTTATTATAATACATAACTATGCATACAGATTATGTTTGAAATATATGAACAATATGATTCATTATCATCAATGGTAAAATACAAAGCTGTTTGTTAAATTGTACTTGGGATGCTAATAAGCATTACCGGTACAACAATTTACAGTCTGCCCAAAAGTTAATTACTTCAAAGCATTTTTCAGTTGGATTTTTGTTTATTTGTCTATTATGTCTTTATAAAGAAAAAAATTACAAATATAAGCTGCAAAAAATGGATTGCAGCAACAGAGAAAACTCACAAACTGGAGCAAAATGATATATTTCGCCAGTCCATTGGTCAAGCTCCAATGGACTTAATGATCAAAAAACTGTTTAAAGTCTGTGATAATGTAACTGTGTACAGACAGTGTGTACATTGTGGATTGTCTCAATTTTCCATATACTATAAGTTTTTTTACCATGCAATGTAAAGTGTTATGCAATTGTTCAGTTTGCTCCTTTTCAGCTGGGCATAGGTTCAACCAAAATGGTCCAATTTTTCAACGATGAGATCTTAAATTTGTTATTTAACTCATTAGCTTTTAAATAAGCTCTTTCCAAGGGGATTTTGTAGTTTCACTTGTATAACATTTCCTTATAAAGAAAAAAATACTTGTCCCCTTCATAATAAATTACATCTGTTGGGCTGCCCTGTCTCACCTCTATTTGGAATGGAGTTTTCTCTCTTGGCTTGGATAGAAAATTTGGCATTATTATCCAACTTACATATGACATGACCATCAGTGATCACCAAATATTATTATACCTGTCACGTTTTAGGGAGAGTTACTATTTTAAACTTAAATTGTAATTTTGTATTCTTTTTGTATTTTAAACTTAACCCTAATCCTAACCCTTACTCTAATCCTAACCTTAATCTTAATCTTAACCCTAATCCTTTCCCTAATCCTAAGCCTAAAAGTCTAAAAATAGTAACAGTCCCTAAAACATGACTGATATGACTATATTATTATCAACTGCATCAATAATAACACCATGACATAAATGTGGAAAAGGTATTCAAGCATCATCTGACTATTGGAGGAATTTTTCTGATCACACAATGGCAACATACTATGCCTGAGATACAATATACCACCTGAATCCTTCAAACCAATACATTAGTAAGAGTTTTTCTTGGGGACGAAAATTCATATGTCAAATAACTGATCATGTGTATTTTAATACTGTTAACAATAATACTATTCTTGAAGATCTTATTCCTGAATTTATATAAAACACTCGACTATGCCTCTCTACTCTCATATTCACTCAACATCTCCCTTGTGCATTATCACAACATAAATGCACAATCATGCTCATTTTCTATTTCTTAAAAAAAAGCATGCATAAGGCAGTATATACTGTAGGTAAGTGTAGTCTAATTATAGTGCAGTCTTAATCTACTTTTAGAGGATTGTGAAAAATGCCCCAGATCTTATTCCAGTGGCAGAAGTTGATGTTTTCTAGAATAACCCAAGTCATGCAAAAATGTTTTTGTTTTGATGGTAATGCAACAATTGAAGAGTATTGCATTGCTATTACACCAGGTGGCTACGCAAATTTCGAAACCGTCGACGGTCGAGCACATCATTGATGGTCGAACACATCATTAATCTCGTTCCCAGATTGCTTTTGAGGTGATTAGCGCGTGGAACCATTTGGTGACACCTTAAACCAATCGATGCCAGTAAAGATTTTACGCAGTATGATAGTATAAGGTTTCAGATTTTTGAAAAGATGGCATGCAAAGCAGCCAATTCGGTTATTATTCATTCTACAAAAGAGTTCAGAAATTAGTTATAAACAGATTTTTCACATTAAGTGTGGCCAAGTTAGTTGTGTTTAAAGGCCGATAAAACTGGCTTATATTGTGTAAACGGCTAAACAACTGCTGTAACTTGGTCAAAAAAGCGTTATAATATGTTCCGTGCGTCAATTTTTTATATTCATCAAGTAACCTACCGTATTTTTAACGTACGAAGTCACGAGAACGAAGAAACGAATTTTAAGCCAAATTAAATATAATGGCACAATCGGAGACGTGCTCGCCAGTAACACGATACGTTAAGATTTGTCACTAAAGGCCCTGTCACACTATTGCGTATCGTACTAGCGTATGCCAGCGCATGAAAAATATCACTTATACGCCGGTATATACGCTTCTCACACGTTTCTCTCATACGCAATAATGTGACAGGGCATTAAAGAAAGCTTGATATGTTTTCTATTGCTCAATATACATATGAGTGCACGTGGTTCAAGTAAAAATGGAACCGCACAGCTAATACTATAACTAACATTTCACTGTTACTTGAACCACTCGACATATATCATATTTCAATTTTAGCATTAGCCGTGGACTTATCAAAAGTGCAAGGTTTATAGATATGTTATTATTATAGATAGACATTATGTTAAAGCTAACTGTAAATTGCATGTATAATATTGTTGCTAATGTTGGCATTTTCCACGTCACTCTGTTGTATCTAGTTTTGAGATGGTTCTCTATATTTCACTTCACAAGTGAAGACACTTAGAAACTTCAAAGTTAAGATAATCTAGTAAATTTTAGAAGATAGTTACTGCAACAATTGTGCGAAGAGCAGTAACCAGTAAACCGAATTGGCTGCTTTGCTTTTCGACTGCTACCCGCTATCTTTTCAAAAAATCTGAAACCTTATACTGCGTGAAATCTCCAGTCACTGACATCGTCTTGGTACAAGATGTCACCGAATGGTTTGTACGCGCTAATTACCGCTGGCGCGATTTGGGAACAAGATTAATGATGTGTTCGACCATCAATGATGTGCTCGACCGTCGACGGTTTCGAAATTTGCGGTGGCTACACCTGCATTATTTGTGGCAATGAGAGACTAATACAACAATATGGCATGGATGCAACTTTTATAAAATTAATGCTTTAATGCTTTTGATATTGGCTGGTCATGAAATGTGTGAATCATCATGCAACCTTGACTGATTGACTGCAACCTAATTGCACCAGTGAAGATCTTTGTATATACCTTGCTCACATACTGAATGGCATAAAAATTCATTTCTACCATTCTTCTATTAGACTATGGAATTTACTGCCCAATATAAAATCACATTAAGTTCCCTCGATAAGCCTATATTACGCTTTTGGAACAAATGTAAAGCTCATACAGTATAAAATCGTTGTGCAAAATTAAATGGTTTTAAATTGCAGCAACAATTGCAGGCTTTTGTTGTCTTAGAGTGAGCAATCCCTCTTGTGACAGCAATGCAACGATTTCACCACCATTGCATTGCTGCCACCAGGCAAATAGCACAATGTATAGCTTTAGGATAAGTTTATACAGACATGGGCCAGAAAGTTTAATTTCAAGTGAAAATTATTGTGTTAGAAAATGTATTTACACTGTATTTTAACAGCACTCAACCTGTACAGTAGCTCTATGTAAACAGTACAAAGATGACATCCCTCTCAGTAAAGTGAGCCAGCTGTGGTCAGTGTGGAAAGTTTGTATCGCACAACCGAGATATCGGGCATGCAATTGTGGTGCTTTTATATATTTAATACTACTGTAAATTCTTGAAATCTCTGGTGCATAATTTCCAAACTTTCCAGTCAAGAACTTGGGTATCCAGGCTTACAGACATCCCGCTAAGACTAATAGTACACATCGTAGTATATGTAGGCCCTTATATAGGCCTCTATTCTATAAAATTTATACTTTATACTAAATTTCAATAAATAAATTTATTTCAGGATTTTTTGTGTCCCTTTAAATATTAATAAAAAAACAATAACATCACTAGATCTATCGCAATTTGTGTCATGGTGTAAACTGGCAACAGAAAAGTAAAAGTAAATTAACTTTGAAGCGACTTAATTGATAATTCAAGTACTGTAGATATCACAATTGACAAGAGCATATTTACCCAATTTTAAAATTGGTTTATTTTATATGGCTTCATAATTACAGCTAAGTTTTATATTTCGGGATTAGGACATCAACCCACATTTGAAGATATATCATAATAGATCGGACGAATTCAAAACTGGAATCCGAAGTATGGCAAATATGGCAATGAATGAAAAATATACCGAATACAGTGCAGTTTAATAATCATTAGTTCATAGAATTTGTATATTTCATCAATTGGAGTTACGAACTTTTACATGTATACCGATGAATCGGAACCAGCTATAAATAATTTGGGATAAAATGTACAAATTCTACATTAAAAATGAAATACATAGAAAAAATATGAATGAAAATTGACCACAAACCTGAGACAAAGATGTTGTAGTATTCGACACCGCCATAGTGGCAGCTTGTTATCTCGTACCCAGGAATACACAAGGAATACACAGCTAGTGCTTTTTAATTAGCATATGACGTAGCATGACCGGAAAAATCCCGGAAGTACAAAAACCTGGAAAGTTTACTGGTAATAAAGTTGGGGTCTTGGGGATTTAGCAGTTGAGGAGGTGGAAATTTTAAATGACTTCAAAATGATTTGAAAATAAATACATCCCTCCCCATGTATGAGTTGAAAAAGTTGTGACATTCACTTAGGACTCGTCCAAAAATAGTATGACCCCATTGTACCTCCCTCCTTGTTAGCCCGGAAATCAATGAGGATAGAGCTCCCTTTCTCCCCTGGCTATGCTGGGCCAAAAATATCCGGCCATTTGCAGAAATCATTTGGAGAGGGGTCAGGGGGACACGGCTCCCACGGAAAATTTTGAATATCTAAGGTCTTTGGAACGGCATTCACGCATTCCAAGACGCATGGGCGTACGGGCCTAATTTTGTTTGGGGGGGGGGGGGG
>CACRXK020011864.1:3730-15794 GCA_902702795.2 Paramuricea clavata
CATTATCAGATATCCGTTACACTATCCTCCTCCTTTATGTTCTCGTCCCGAGGACATAGTTCTAGTCAAATCCGTATCTCAATGGTGGATTAATATGTCGTCTTAGTCTGGCAGGTCGAGCACGAGGAATATCGTCAATACCGACATGTGGAGGTGTAACATAAACCACCTGGAACTCACCTACTTCCCTACTAGGGCAAACCGGTTCGCCCTCTTGAAAAGGGATATAACTGCGTTTTAACTGGTCGTGATGAACGACCATGACCTTCCATCCCGTAGAAACTATTCTATAGTCGACCCCAAACCGTTTTAGAATTCTGTAAGGCCCAACCCATTTATTTCCTAACTTCCAGCCTTTTGGTCTTTTCAACATGACTGTTTCACCCGAGTCGAAAGGCCGCCAAGAGTTTATCGATTGATTGAGCCTTGCCTGCTTTTCGGATGCTTTTGACAAATGTTCCTCTGCTATGCGTCTTATATCATGAAATGCTGACCTTACTGAAACTACATATTCACTCTGTGTGGAAGGATTTGTTAGAGGCATTCCTAATTCCAATTCAACTGGCAGCCTAGGTAATTGACCAAAAACTACCTCATATGGTGAAATGCCTAATGCGTCATGTCTGCTGGTATTGTAAGCAAATGTAACTGAATCCAGCCACAAGTCCCAGTCATCTCTTCTATTTGAAACAAAAGCTGAAAGCATAGCCTGAATAGTTCGGTTTTGCCGCTCAGTTTGTCCATCACACTGAGGATGGTAGCTTCTGGTGCGCGTTTTCGTAATACCCATAAAGTTACAGATTTCGTGTAGTAGTGTGGTTTCAAAGTTTCGGCCTTGATCTGAATGCAGGACTGCTGGGGGTCCAAACCGAGAGAAAATGTGGCTTACTAAAAGTGGCGCAACCGTGCTGGCTTTCTGATCTGGAGTTGCAAATGCTTCACACCATTTGGTGAAATGGTCAACAACCACTAGGATATGTTTGTTCCCACGACCTGTTTCTGGCAATGGTCCCATGTAATCCATTGCCCAGAAAGTAAAAGGTTGGCTAACTGAAATATGACCTAATGGAGCTGTGTTTCTGTTAATTGGGGAGTTCTTTTGATTGCAAACTTTGCACAACTGAATATGTTTGGTTACTGACTTTCGAATGCCAGGCCAATAAAATCGTTTCCTCACTCGTTCCTCGGTACGAGTGATACCTAAATGACCCCCTAGTGGCCCATCATGCAGTGTTTTGAGAATGTTTGCTTGCAAAGCAGGAGGTATTAACATTACATGTTGTGGGTGAGAGCTGTTACTGCTACCAAGCGCTCTATATAATATTTCATCATGAACGAAATATTGGTCGTAGTGCCTAAACCAACTTTTAAGTGCAGGATCCTGAATTTGTGTCAACTTTGGTTTAGGCGATTTGCGTGTTTTCATGTCAATTATGGATGCGAGATGTGAGTCAGCACGTTGACTATCTCGAAGATTCATGGTTGGGTTTAATGTAATTGTATTGACCTCTTTCAAGTCCTGGGGGGAGGAAGGAACAGCGCGTCTATTCGGACCAGATATATTGACTAAACTGCCGTCTGTATCAACTATAAGTGGCTTACTGCTTTCTAACTTAACAATCGCTGTGCATCCACCAGATAATTTAACACGTATTGTTGAGACAAATACTGGTTGCGAGGCATCCTTTGTAATGCTTGTGGTGGAATCTGATGAATTAGCTTGTACAAGACGAGAGAGCGCATCTGCATTATTATGAATGCGGCCAGCACGGTGGGCGACTGAAAAATCAAACTCCTGTATGTCCATAATCCACCGTGCTAAACGACCCTTAGCTTCCATAGTGTGTAGCCAGCGTAAGGCACTATGGTCAGTTATTAATTTGAAATGGCGACCCAACAAATATACGCGAAAATGGGCTTTGCCAAAGACTACGGCAAACGCTTCTTTTTCAGTTGTCGAGTATTTCTGCTCGCGAGGTGAAAGAGCCTTGGACGCATAAGCAATAACTTTCTCATTTCCTAACTCGTCAAGTTGCGACAAAACTGCACCAACGCCATAGTCAGACGCATCTGTTTGCAAAATAAATGCTTGACTGAAATCAGGATATGCGAGGATGGGGGCAGAGCATAATAAGTGCTTTAATCGCTGAAACGCTTGTTCGTAAGCATCCGTCCAATTAAACTGCGCCGCTTTGTGCGTCAACTGTAGCAATGACATTGCAATAGAAGAAAACCCAGGAATAAATTTGCGGTAATAGCCAGCTAGGCCTAAAAAACTGCGAATATCTTTGATATTGCGTGGGCTAGTAATGTTGTTGACAGCTTCAATTTTCGCCGGGTCTGGCATGATACCAGATTCCGTAACCACGTGTCCTAGGAATGCAACTTGTGGCGCTGCAATTGTACATTTCGCAAGTTTCACGCGAAGATTATGTGAGCGCAATCTCTCTAGAACTGTTTTCAGCCTATTACAATGTTCATTAAAATCACGGCCAAAGACAATAACATCATCTAAATAGCACAAGCAGATTACGTAGGAAAGGCCACTTAACACAAGATCCATTGCTCTTTGAAACGTAGTTGGCAAGTTAACAAGGCCGAAAGGCATTCGGTTAAATTCAAACAAACCGCGCTGAGTGACAAAAGCAGTTTTATGACGGTCTTTTTCCTCAACAGAAATTTGCCAGTAGGCGCTTTTTAGATCTAATGTGGAAAAATAGTGCGAGTTTGCTAATGAATCTAATATATCGTCAACGCGAGGCAAAGGGTGCGCATGGCCAACAGTGACAGAGTTTAGCTTTCTATAGTCAACACAAAAGCGCATTTCGCCATCTTTCTTCTTAACTAAAATGATGGGACTAGACCAAGGACTTGTTGACTCACGAATTATGCCTTTCTCTAACATTTCATTGATCTGTCGCTCAAATTCTTCACGGTGGGCAAAAGGAATGCGGCGAGGATGTTGCTTAATTGGCGTGCTATTTCCTGTGTTAATTTCATGTGTCAAGATGTTGGTGTGCCCTAACCTTTGGTCAAAAACATCTGAAAACTCAAGTAGCAAATTTCTTAACTTGCCCCTATCTTCCTCTTGTAATGATGGGTCAATAATAGACTCTATTTTATCTGAAATAACCTGTGGGGTTATTCTATTCCCAACCGCCCCGCAAATGTTGGGTTGCGACAGGCACGATTCAATCAAAGGACAAAAATCTGCTAAATTCTCACCAGCAGTCAATTCGATCGGGCTATTAGACGCGTTGAGAACACGCAAAGGCACAATTCTGTTGTCAGGTTTTACGACAACACGCGCTATACTAAACCCCTGTCTAACAGCATTACTGCTGCTAGAACGTGGCTCTATCATACCTATTCTGCTTTTGGCACGTTTGGCCAATTTCCCCTCTAAAATTATTTCGGTTCGTGGTGGTATCATTACACTCTCCACCAAAGAAACACCGGTGTTTCCTTGGAAGCGGGATTGACACAACAAACGTCCGGCTTGCGAATTCACAGGTACAATATGTGGATTCGACTCAACTACTCCCGCTCGATCTGCCGTCGTAGACGATTGCGAGTTAGTGATGGGGGTAGCCCCATGTTTACCAACTAAAATATAGGTACCTAAATTAACATCTTTGCATAAAGACAAACTATTTTGACTGACAAAGTCCCAGCCTAGAACACAATCATATGGTATATTATTACTAACTAAAAATTCTCCGTTAAAGGATACACGAGATCCTAAAAATTTAACAGTGCTAGATAGATGACCTTGAATATTTACATTGTGTCCCGTAATTGAGACACATTTCTGTTACGATAGGATGGGCGCGATTTCCACCAACTTTCCGTCCATCCTTTAGAAGTTTAAATGACGCGGTGATCTACACTCTCGCGCGATGTGTCCCTGTTTTCCACAATTATAACAGGTGATCGTCCGCCTTGGACCAAAGCCTCGCTGTCGCGTACAATCTCGAGCAAGGTGACCTGGTAAACCACACGTATAGCAGGATCCAGACGTCGACGGACGAGATGGAGTACGTGTAGTGTTTTCCGTACGTTTCAGGCGGTTCTCTAGCGCTTCTTGTTTTTCCGCGATGCCAGCCACCATGGTAATAAGCTCCTATAATTTTGGGTCTGCTGGGGAAGACGAGTAAACAACAGAATCAACTTGCACGGGAGGTATCTCGGCCGCTACTGGTTGACCAAGAGCACGAAATCGTTGAGTGAACTCGACCATTTCATTCAGTGTAGGAGTAGGGTTATGCTCCAGCATCTTCAGCTTCAGCGTCGGTGGTAGACCCCTCGAGAATTGCCTCGTCAACAACGCAGTCTTCAGCGCAGCATCGTTCGAAAGGGTCGAGTCAGCTTTTGAGAGGATATTCTCCAACTCCCATTTATAGACCGACGGATCTTCGTCGGGCCTCAAAGCTCGCAATTCAAACTCCGCGAAGAAGTTTTCGCGTTTTGCAGGTGGGCAGAGTGCTCCTCGCATTGCTTTCACCGCATCCGCGTAAGTCCGCCTCTCGCCCTCAGGAATGGCGTAATGGCCGCTCGACCACGCAAGAAGGCTGGCAATTTTAAAATTTTGTCGTCGCTAGTCTCGGTTACTTTCCAACCATTTGCAGTACTACAGGCATCAAACTCGCGCAACCAGGCGTCAAAATCGCCATCATCAAATTTTCCCGGGAGTATTGCAGTCGACATTAGACGGTTTTAGATAACATGACGCGGACGTCAAGAGGACGTGGATGTCGTCATTTGGCGCCAACTATCGTCAGCTTCTAGTTTGCGACGTCGTCTTGGACGATTTCACGACGCGAAAATACAATTTTCACGTCCTCTCTAGAACGTCACAGATTTTTGCTTCTTTTGAAAAAAATATGAGACTATGCATAACAAAAATCATCCTATTTTGTTCCCCATATATTGTTTAATGATACTAGCTAAAGTTTTTCCATTGACAGGGTTGTTTTTCTTGTATTTCGCTAAATTTTAGACGAGTTGATTTCGGACAAATACTTTCGGTCGCCATAAACAAATCAACAAAACTGCAAGCATTGTTAATAACCACTTCAATACCGCTAGTAATCTTCACCAAAACAAATATTTTAGAACAAACTAAACTGAAGTTATATTAACAACTGTTTAAAATCAGGAAAACGTGGGAAAATAAAAAATAAAAGCATTTAAAAGCAGTAAAAACTGAATCAATTTTAATTGCTCTGTCACAACAGTGCAAAAAGTAGGACAAGCAAAAAAACGCTTTCCAGCGTGAAAAACTATCGTAAACAGTATTAAATTTTACCAATATAAACACTGATGCTATATTTATACTGAACAGTTGACAAACTTGATTGAATTAGCTCGTAAACAATACCTGCAGCTGTTGTATTTATTCCAAATGATGCAACAAAGTTCACTTTTCAAAATACCAAAAAATAACCTTTTTTTCTAAAAAAAACTTATTGAATGTCCATACTAATTCATCAGGAAACACTTGCCCAGTATTATATAGCCTTTTCTTGCACATATCTTGACAACTGATTGAAAACAATACAGGAATGAACAGGTAACAAGAAAACAAAAATTTGCTTCGAAAAAAACAAACAAGCCGTCCCAGATTAAAACTCGGAAGTGAACGCGAGGTGCATACGTCATTTTCACGTCCTCTTGACGTCCGCGTCTTGTTATCTAAAACCGTCTATTATAAAGGCGCCGTTGCTTGTAGTCTTTTACGCTGCCACCAAATGTAACGAGCCGAGCTAACACAACACACAACGTGGTCTAGATCCGACTTAACTTTATTCATTTTCCGATTCCATATTTATTCTCTATCTCTAGGGTGTTACCTTCCTTTAATTATTTATAGAGTTATTTTTACTATATCACGGATGCAGCTTGCTAGTGGAGCATCCGCGGCTAATTATGACTTACTAATCTTATTTACATATTTACACATTATTATATCCATTATCAGATATCCGTTACAAGTGTTTGGTAATCTAGAATGTCTCTCAATCTTTTAAGGATACTGAGACCTGAATTAACCTTTTTTGTAATTTGATCAACTTGAGCATTCCATGAGAGTGTTTCGTCAATCATTAAGCCGAGTGATTTGGTCGTTTTGACTCTATTAATTTCTCTGTCTTTTATGAATATATTAGGCGTTATGTTAATATGATTGACTCTTCTATTACTACCTATTATCATGTATTCTGTCTTCGTTTTGTTTGAAGTTAGTTTATTTGCCGACAACCAAACTGAAACATTTTCTAGATCTTGAATAAGTTCCTCAGCAATTGTATTAACATCATAACCTGCCGTTTCAATTTGGGTATCGTCGGCAAACATATTGACCTTAGTGTGTTCCAGACAATTAGGTAGGTCATTTATGTAAATTAGGAACAAGAGTGGACCAAGAGCCGAACCTTGTGGTATACCCGTTGTCACACATAGAGGATCAGATAAATGGGCATTCACTTGGCAATATTGTATTCGACCTGTTAAATAGGAGTTGAGCCAGCGTAATGCCGACCCCCTGATGCCATAAATTGCCAACTTACTAAGAAGGATGTCGTGATTAACAGTATCGAATGCTTTTTTTAAATCAAGAAATATCACACCATTAAGTTGGCCAATGTCCATATTCTGATACCATCTATTTGTGATATCGAGCAACGCAGTTAGAGTTGAATGGTTCGGCCAAAAGCCGTGTTGGGAATTTGCTAGTAGATTTTCCTTAATCAAATATTCATAGATCTGGTTGTGTATTAGCTTTTCCATGATTCTTGCAACAATTGAAATAACGGATATAGGTCTATAATTGGACATGCAAAATTTTTCCCCAGATTTATAAATTGGTGTAACCCTCGCAACTTTCCAGTCAGATGGAAATATGCCAGTGCGGATTGATTGATTAAAAATTAAAGTAAGTGATGGAGCGATAGATGGTGCTGCAATTTTTAAAACTTTAGCCGAAATTTGATCCAGACCGGATGCCTTGGATATAGTTAAGTTAGAAAGCAATCTCAATATTACAGTCTCTGATACCTCTTTAAAGTGCGATAAAGTGTCAGTTGGACATTGAAAATTGGTAAAATATCTGTCGGGAGTTGACGTTGATAAGGGTATATCATTAGATAAATTATCCCCTAATTCAATGAAATATTTGTTAAACTGATTTGGGATATCCGCTTGATCAATAATTTCTTTATTTTCATTTTTAAGCTGTAGTACTTTATTGGCTTTTTTTGACTTGTTAATCACCTCTTTTCACCTTAACATATTACGTACGGAGTGTACAATTACACAACTTAACATAACACTTGCAGAACTAGTATTGTTCGATGCTGAATTAATATAAAAACGAGTATGTTTATGACATTCAGTATATATTTCATAATTTCGATTCTTAAATCCGTCTGACCGTGTAGCTCAGTTGGTAGAGCGTCGATCTAGTAATTCGAAGGTCGCGGGTTCAAGACCCAGCCGCGGCAGACAACATCTTTCTGCTTGCGCTGGGTATGGAAATTATATAATACACACTCTAGAACATTTTCACCTTAATAAATATATATATATATATATATATATATATATATATATATATATATATATATATATATATATATATATATATATATATATATATATATATATATATATATATATATACATAAATATATATTATATCGATCACGTGAGAATTTGACATGACATGCTTTTGAGTGTGAAATTTCAAAATTTTTTGCTTGAGACTGTATATATTGTTTTCACAACCCGAAGATAAAAGTCGTATCTTCGCGCCGCCGTGTAATATCCTCTTTATGCTTTCCACCCTATACCCGACATAACAATCCTGAAGGTATCGAAGCTTGAGTGTTGCAGATTGATTGAGCTCTGTTTACTGGGCTGCATGGTAGACAGTATAATAAATCTGACACGTGATTGGGTTAATTTGGCTTGGGGGTTAACAATCCCCCAGCCGCTTTATTTTAAATTTTCATAACAGAAATTAATTAATTATATATAAATATATATTGCACATGAAAGATGTGCTCAAACAGTTTTGCCCAGTAAAGGTGAGGGCAAGATTACGCCATCACTATACATACAAACTAAAAAGCTACCATATGGATGCAATACTGGGGAGGAGGCGGGTGAAAAGTTGACAAAACTTAGAAATTGTCTACGACAATATAATGATATTCACTTCAAAGTAGTTCGTGCGTGAATGAATTTAACTTTGCAAGGATGTGTTCATCACCCCTTCAGTAATCCTTGTTGTATCAGGTTGTACCAGGTTATATCCTAGCCGCAATGCCTAAGTACCTACACAGTATTATCCTATTAGGCTATTACCTACTTATCTAAACCTCAGTCTAGGGCGGTAAGCATAAAAATTCTATTAGCAAGTCAATGTTTTAATCACGCGTAATTGGTCGTTTGTTGCTACAGAAGCCCTAAACTAAGCTAACTTTATTATCCCAATATACTAAAGGAGGATACCTGAACTAAATTAACTACACTGGACATAGCTCATTGTTCTATATCGAGGACTGCAGTAGGAAACTTGAACTGAACTGACTATTTATGCTAGATATACTAAATAGCTCTATCATTTCTGCTGTTCTCCTTAGAATAGACCCATCCTTTATAGGTTGCGCATCTTAACTATATATGTTTTGACCAAATCCATCTGATTGGTTCAGTTTTTTGTCACGTGATCGCGCTTTTATATTCTTTGTATAGAAGCTCATGTAATTTTAGCAGCCCCGCTATACTAACTTCCCGACGAAGAGCCTTCGTCGCGCTCGATTCAACACAAAAGCTCATTATTAGCACTATTTACACTGACACGGACCATTCAAGACTATCTTTAGCTATTTATTATACTACATGGCTCTGCATGCCATATCCCTTGCATGTTCACGTATGCCATCCCATCGGTTGTAAAATGTTATTGCGACAGATCTACGAAGGCGGATCATCCGTTATCGGTCCACTGGTGTTACTACAGAAGGAAACCTCCGCTAAACCTAGACTTTGCTATGAATCCAGACCACCCGTAGTTTCGATAGAGTCAGTTTGATTATATATCTTGCAGGCAACTGGATATTTTAAAAGGAATCGAAAATCCCATGCAGTTGCAGAGGTGAAAGATACACGGGCTAAGCGGTCATACCAAAAACTCATTCCGTTTCAGGTGCGATATGACGATATCCACCCTCAGTTAACTTAGAGTTTACTTCAAGAAAATATACTTTAATTTGTTTTAATCGCAAATACTATATATAAGACAGCAAAATCCCTAAGGCTAAGAAACTCTGGGACCTAAAACTTGAATAGACTCGACGAAATTCACTCAAATTTGATATTTTAGTAAGTGAGTGCGTGCATGCATGCCTATATACTTTAATTATCGCACATGCTATATGATAAACATAAAACGTCTCAAATAGAAAATATATTTAATTTTTACTTTATTTACTTTATTTACTTTATTAAAAACAAGTTCACGGACATCACGTTAGACTGGTTTAAAAATTATTTATGTACTTACTGCACAAAGCGTTGTAACAAAAATCAAAGCTAGAACTGTCGCCAACATCCTCATTTTTCAATATTTGCACTGCTCAGTTGTAAAATGTTTCTCACTCTTCCTCGGATTGACTTGAAATGACAAAATTTTCGCAAAGAAAGTGCATTTATATTGAAAACACCAGCTGTGCTGATTTACGTCAATAGATTTGACTTTTCCTGTTGAAAAAAGTTGTAATTGAACGGAAGCATTCCTCTGTTAATATATCACAATAAACTAGGGTACTTGCAAGGTAGGGATTGCTGCGGGCATTAAAAGCAAACAGAACTACAGTAAATAGCACAAATTATATATCAAGCACAGTTATTACTCGGAGCGACTAGTGAGCTGTGAGCTTAAGGCCTTAAGCCAGTAAGGAATCGATTCTTATCATGAGTGGAACTGAGAAAAAGCAATATATTATATATTAAAGTAGCCAAGACCAGGGGTTAAAGGGCAGGTGACAGATTTTAAACATGTGCGTCTCATTGACATACAGGTAAATTAATTATAAAACACAAGTTTTTGCTATCAGATTTCATATCAAGTCTGTTTACTGCTATGCCGCCTGGGCGCATTTACCACATATAGTGATATAGACTATATATATACACAGATTTATTACAGTATAACTAGGAGTTACTATCGCAAGGAAAGTGCTGCCTTTTTTGCCACATGAACTGAATGCAAAACATCACTAAAGGGAAGTTTACTTTTGACCCAATGAACTTATTCTTAAATTGCGTGCACGGAACATGAATAAATAACCAACATGAAAAAGTTGCCATTGGGTCAAAAGTGGATAAACGGCATACCCATTAGCTGACAATGCACCCCACTTTAGTATTACTCTGTTTAACGCCAGACAAATTTACACTCTGTAACGCCAGACGATTTTTCTTGTTAGTTGTAGAGAACTGTCAGTATCTGCTAATGTCTCTTATTAACAGTTAACCGAGTGTCCCTATATGTCGTGTGTCGTGGGTTGAAAGTCGTGTGTCGTGAGTAAAGTCGTGGGTGAAGTCGTGGGTGAAGTCGTATAGGTCATAATATGTGCTAAAAACGCATTTTTCACGAAAATATTATTTTTATTTGTAATATTTTGTTTTCTTACTTTTCCAGTTTATACGCTGGATAAATACAGGAAAATTTAACGCAACAAATCTCCAGTAATAAAATACACGCTGCTTCATTTAAAATATGCGTATTTAAATATTGAAATGTTCACTCATGCATTCATGATTACATATTACTACAATACAACACAAATGCACGACTGAACATTTCAATACTTTAATTAATACGCATATTTTAAATCATCCAGTCATGGATACATGTTTTTCTTTGAATTCGGGCTTTGCCCGACTCAGAACGCGCCATTTCGACATTTGAATGCGCAATCGAATTTCGCGATTCGTGATTAGTAATAACTGAGTCTATAGATGTATTGTTTGATGATAAAATGTTAAATGTCTTAATTTATAGGATATAGGTTTATTAGCTTTGGAAGTGTTATATGATCTTATATAGTCCCTACCACGAACGTCGCGAATAACTATGTCGGATTGCATGGATATGTCTGATACAAACATATCAGTTGATTATTCAGTCATTCTAATTGAAATATGTAGATATTGTAATTTAAACTATATATATTTTTGGACCACAATGTAAAATACTGGTTTACCAGTAGTTTGTGTAATCCTATAATAAAGTTCATTAAGTTCATAGTCTGCGCTGTCAGTGGCCAACGCTCGAGCCTCAAATTTTATCTCCTAGTATATGTTCGTGGCCCAAAAAGATAGACCAACATTTCATGTATATGTGGCGTTCGGAAATATTCCATAAATTGCTACGATTTGGGATTTCCCGATTGAAAACCGAAACGATTTGTGCCGATCGGATCGTTTGTGCCCGGGTGTCGGGCTATTTGCCAATCAAGCGCGCTAGCACACTTTTTGTTGTAAATTACTGAGTAGCTTACAGGATTGACTCATTTAGTAAAAATATATAGTAAAAATTTATATATGCATGCCAATGTTATGACCAAAAAATATGTATAAAGTAAACTGGAACATTTCAATAACAGGAAATACGGACGTTAAACAAAAACAGGAACTTTTAAAATTTTAGTAAATAAGACGGAATGTACGTACGTAAGGAAGTTTGTGGGTTGACTTCAGTGGTCAACCAAGCGAGGAAGATGTGAATAATGTGCGTCACACATTGAATTCCTCTGGGAAAAAGTTCCCACAGTATGAAATGTCAGAGAGTATAAATACGAGTTAGATTGTCGAAAGAAAGGGAGGAGTTGTGAATGTGTTGTGAGTGTGTTGGTTACGGTTCACTAGTCCGAAGGTTCACTAGTCCGAAGGTTCACTAGTCCGAAGGTTCACTACTCCGAAGGTTCACTACTCCGAAGGTTCACTACTCCGAAGGTTCACTACTCCGAAGGTTCACTACTCCGAAGGTTCACTACTC
>CACRXK020011865.1:0-15794 GCA_902702795.2 Paramuricea clavata
GACGACGAACGCAACATTTCAGGATTTTGATCGATTTAATAATACATAAATGTGATACCAGATAATCTGAGGCTACAAAATACAATATAGACAATGTTTACGATATAAATAACGATATAATGTTTACGATAGAAATAAAGTTCAAAAATGGCGAAAATTACGTAAACTTACATTTGTCTGACTACGTCCATCGTTTCTAACCTTTCTTCAACAATAAAATTTAAATAATTTGTTTCTTTACTTTAATTTCACTTCGTGCTGGCCGCCATCTTTGTTTTCGATTATTTCGCCCCAGTCCTCTAGCGGCTCTCGCTTTCAAACGCAACATACCCCCGGACAATGGGAGAATCCCATTTAATTAATCTTTAAAACCTTCGACAGGATAAATAACGCAGAGCTTCGTAATTGGGCGTCTATAATTTCCAGTTGCTATTTTCACTTCCACATTTCTGATTAATCCGTCATCCCTTGGGAATACTTGGGTAACTCGCCCATTTTGCCAATTTCCCCGTACATCATTAGGATCAGCGATTATAACCCAGTCATCTACACGAACATTTCTATTCTTCCTGTTCCGTTGTTTTCTTGGTACTAAGCGAGGCAATACTTCTACAGACCATCTCTTCCAAAACGAGTCTATGATCCTTTGACAGAATTCGAATCGGTGACGTGGATTGTTAGTTTTGCGAAACGTCCTTGTGGAACAGCGTTGGTGGATCTGCCTAAGAGGATATCATTAGGACAAATATATGCTCCGTCATCGGGATCTTGCGACAGCTTACCAATAGGACGTTGATTCAGCAGATACGAGTCTATGATCCTTTGACAGAATTCGAATCGGTGACGTGGATTGTTAGTTTTGCGAAACGTCCTTGTGGAACAGCGTTGGTGGATCTGCCTAAGAGGATATCATTAGGACAAATATATGCTCCGTCATCGGGATCTTGCGACAGCTTACCAATAGGACGTTGATTCAGCAGATACGAGTCTATGATCCTTTGACAGAATTCGAATCGGTGACGTGGATTGTTAGTTTTGCGAAACGTCCTTGTGGAACAGCGTTGGTGGATCTGCCTAAGAGGATATCATTAGGACAAATATATGCTCCGTCATCGGGATCTTGCGACAGCTTACCAATAGGACGTTGATTCAGCAGATACGAGTCTATGATCCTTTGACAGAATTCGAATCGGTGACGTGGATTGTTAGTTTTGCGAAACGTCCTTGTGGAACAGCGTTGGTGGATCTGCCTAAGAGGATATCATTAGGACAAATATATGCTCCGTCATCGGGATCTTGCGACAGCTTACCAATAGGACGTTGATTCAGCAGATACGAGTCAATGATCCTTTGACAGAATTCAAATCGGTGACGTGGATTGTTAGTTTTGCGAAACGGTCCTTGTGGAACAGCGTTGGTGGCTCTGCCTAAGAGGATGTCATTAGGACAAATATATGCTCCGTCATCGGGATCTTGCGACAGCTTACCAATAGGACGTTGATTCAGCAGATTAGCTACTTCTACAAGACACGTGTGTAGCTCGAACGGCGTTAATAAAGTGTCTCCAATCGCTTTCTTGATCGCTTTCTTACAGGACTTTACCATGGACTCAGAACATCCATTTTGGTGGGGGGCAAGAGGTGTTGTGAACTGCCACGTTATTCCTCTTCGATCATAGCTCTGAGCTCGTTCTCTGCTCCGACCATCTGAAGTCCGTTATCAGACAGCATCAATTTCGGGTAACCTCTGTACGAGAAGAATCTTCGTAAGACTTGAAGAAACTCCATCGCACTTGCGTCGACAGCGAGTTCGCAATGAACAGCTCGCGTATTCGTGCACGTAAATATAACTCCGTAATGTTTTGTCGTTTTATTTCTTCCGATTTTCACCTTTATTGGACCAAAATAATCGCAGGAGGTAAACATAAACGGTGGTGTGTAAGACTGAAGGCGTGATGCAGGTAAGTTGGCCATAAACTGGTTCTCTACTTTGGCTTCGATCTTTCTACATAAAGTACAGCTGCGATTTTTTCTCTGCTTTGGCGACGTCGTGACCTCGGAACACCCAATACTTTCTTCTGGTTCTTGCGGTTGTGGTGTCAACGCCTGAATGGCTGATTTGGTGGGCATTGCGTGTGACGAGTACATAAATCCAATGCTTTCGAGGCAACAGGGCCGGGCGTGTGTTATCGTAAGATACAAGACTTGGGTTGACACGACCATCAACTCGGATGATACCTTTTGGATCCACGAATGGGGTTAATGTTTTAAAGTCTCATTTCTCCATCCGCTTCATAAGGTCGATTTGAGAAATCTTTAGCCAGTATTCTTCGGCACTCTGGATCTCTATGGGGTTAAGAGGGCCTTCGTAGGTGGGAAAATCCTTGTTGCGGGATAACTTCGCTCGGACATTATGGCAGAATCGAAGGACATAGGCGGTGGTTAGAAGAAGACGTTTCCAGGATGAAAACTTCGTGCAGTCGATTATTGGTTCCAGGACATTGGTAGCACATGTAATAGTTACTTTTCTTCTTTCTTTGTTAAGTTCTTTCATATCCGGTACATCACTTTGGGTAGGCCATTGCTCTTCGGCAAGTTGCAAGAATTCTGGACCTGGTACATGGTGACCATCTTACATTGATTTCTTCGATGGATATTCCCTTCGTTATATCATCAGCAACGTTGACATCAGTTGGACAGTGGGACCAATGCGCGGGCTCGCTGTTATTTTGAATTTCCACGACTTTTGACGAAACAAATGGCTTGTAATTGCATGTCTGTCCTTGGATCCATGCTAGAGCAACTCTACTGTCCGTAAGATCGTAATCTTTCGAATTCGAAACGAGATTCCTGTTGAATGGTTTTACCGAGACGACTTCCTATTACTGCGGCTTGAAGGAATTGTACAAATCGTACACCCAATTTTCCATCTCTTTGTTTCCATCTTATATAGGCAACCGCACCGAATGCTAAACGAGATGCATCACAGAACACGATAAGACAGGGTTTACCAAAGGCTTCAGATGTCGTTAGACAACGATCAAATTTAACATCATTGAGCTTTCTAATTTCTTTGAAGATACGAATCCACTTTTCTCTCGAGGCTGATGGAACTTCATCATCCCACTTCAGACCGAATTGCCACAGTTCTTGTAAGGCAATCTTCGATTTGATTACAATGGCCGCTGCAACTCCAATTGGGTCGAAAATGACTGCAAGTTTACTAAGGATTTTTCGCTTTGTCAACTTTGATGGAACGACAGGACTTTGGTTGGTCGTTACGTCTCCAGACTTAATTTTGTACGAAAACTTGTCTTCTTTTGGTACCCAAACAGTTCCAAGAACTCTTTTGGTACCGTCATGGTTTTTTCCTGACATTCCTTTTTTCGCACGCAGTTTGAGGCTGTATGACCTTTGCTTCTTTTGAGACAACTAAAGCATGCCTTCTGATCTGCTCCTTTACAATTTCCCATCGTTCCATGGGTGTCATGGACTTAAATTGAGGGCATTGATCAACATAGTGCATGTCTTTGCAAACATAACATTGTGTCGTTGGGCTGTCCGACATTAGCGAGTTAGCATTGTTACCTTAAATGATCCTGAGTATTGACTATTATTTCCACCACCTACAGCGTGGACACCATGTCGATAGGAATTGCTGCCTTTTCTGATTGTAGCACCCGAACGTAATCGCACAGTCATTTCTTTTCCCATCCATGCCAACAAATTAACTAGTGAAGGTTCCTTCTCTTGCACGTAAATATGCCGAGCTGTAACCAAATTTTAACGTATCACTACTTTCATTCTTCAACAAGGTATAACTTCAAGGTTTAAGATGGCAAATAACTAAATCGGTTTCACGAAATAGTATGTTGTTTTCGAAAATAACCAGGCTATAACGTATAATAGACCAAGTTGAGGAAAAATAACTTTGTTTGAAAGCTTAGAGTGGAGGAAGGAGAGCAGAACTGGGCTAAACAAAGTAACCGGCGGTGAACCACGCGGCACCTTCCGGAGCTCCGGCGGCTTATTTTGAATGCCCAGGAAGAACAGTGATAGCATCTCTTTCTGAACAGTGATGTTCAATGGCGTGTTGGAAATCAGACTTGAATATGAAATATTTTCTAACGTCTCCACAAAAGGTTGGCAATTTTGGGTTTTCATGCTTTACATAGAATGACTTTGAGGGCATTGTTAAAGGGGGAGCATCTACTTCCCCCGTATTTCCAGTTTCAGTCGACTGAGATTCACTTGAGAGTACATTGTCACTGGAAGGCTGAGTACTAGGCTGATTATTTATTTCAATGCTGGCTGCACTTCTTTATTTACTTTTGTCTAACTGGTCTTTAATTTGATATAATCATTGATGACAATAGAAAGCTGCGTGTACTAACTTGAACATTCATTTAACCAGGTCTCGGCTTCATCATATTCTTCATCATTCAAAAACATAGCGTATTCTTCATGTTTGACTATTAAAGCTGCATATGAATCCTTTATTTCCTTTAAAACATCCTCAATTTCCTGAACTAGCCGTTCAGCTCCAAGTAAAACCTTTGCAGTTTTAATAACTCGAGTTAACTTTCCTTTAATAGCGGCACGGCGAACATTCTTGGCCTTTTCCAATCGTTCCTTTGCCTCAGACATTGTATAAACAAATATTATTCAAACATTAGCAACATAAATCCACATAAATTTTCACTTGTAAACCTTTGAAACACAGTAGCAAGGAAATCTTCAGATGATGTTTCCTTAGTTCAAGATTAGACACGACGACGAACGCAACGTTTCAGGATTTTGATCAATTTAATAATACATAAACGTGATACCAGAATCTGAAGCTACAAAATACAAATATAGACAATGTTTACGATATAGATCTAAAGAAATATAGTTCAAAATGGCGAAAATTAGGTAAACGTACATTTGTCCGACTACGTCCATCGTTTCTAACCTTTCTTCAACAATAAAATTTAAATAATTTGTTTACTTTAATGTCACTTCGTGCTGACCGCCATCTTTGTTATCGTTTATTTCGCCCCAGTCCTCTAGCGGCTTTAGCTTTCCTGCCTCCTCCGCAGGCCCTCGTTGTGTCATGGGAAGGTCACGATTTCGAGAGGGCCTGCGGAATCTTGTAAAATGAATAAATGTTGTTTTGAACCTGCTCCGTTTAAAGAAGGCAGTTTTATTCGTGCAATGTTGGTGTGGACAACAAACCTTATCGTTAAAAAATGCTTCCTTCCACGTCCTAAGAGTCGCCAGTTTAATTTACAAGTTTCACGCCGCTTTTTTATATCCTGTTAATATTCAAGATTATGTAGAAATTTACTTGCTGACGTGACGCCGGCGCCATTTTTTTTACAAGATTCCGCAGGCCCTCGCCAGAACGTGACCTTCCCATGACGCAACGAGGGCCTGCGGAGGAGGCAGTTAGCTTTAAACGTAACAGTGAGGATAATTTCCATATAACATTTTTGCCATATATGGCATGCAACTTTCATATAGCTCTAAATTTCATGTCATCGCGAGCGTTCTGGTGGTCGTAAATCACGCGATTCGTAAAATACGACAAGGACCGAGTTTAACCGACGAGAATTTTCATGTGATGTGTAAATCACTCATACACGCTTTCGTCCATGGTTTTCGTCGAGGAAACCAAAGAGGTTGAACCTTGACGTTGTTATTACCGTCGCTTGCAAACGAAGGATGAACGGTCGCTGAAAAAAAAAGCCTATTCGCGTGAGAATCTTAAGTTTTCTTATTTTAACATAATAGCTATTTTCAATAAATATATTGATATTAAACTTATTGAATCAATATTTTAAGTTTCAGGGCAGTTGTACCAAAAGTTATTAGCGCTAGCGCATCATAAGGTTTCAGATGGCATGCAACATCTACGCACTGCGTACCTATTTTTAAATATTTCAAGGAAGAAACAAGCCAACCTCGTACCCAGGACAGCAGACCCTGGGTACGAGGTTGGAAACAAGCTAAGTGAAAGCCGATATACACAACATTTACCTAACACTGTCGTATGCAACCTGCTTGAATGGGATAGTTTTTAGCAAGCCTTTAGTCATTTTCAATTTTCTTTACAATGTGATAATAGAACTATGGTTTACTATGGTGTGAAATTTCGTTACATAAGCACTTTAAACGAGAACAGTGATTCGACATCCCAAATGACCAACTTTATGAAATATATTTTCTTTCCATTTCAGAATTGTGATCAACACCCTAAGCAATCTATTGGTACTGAATTTCGAGCCAGTATCATGGAGCTACACTCTACCACCTGACCGCCCGGAATCTTTAGGCACACTCAATAATTTTGCAGGTGCACCACCAAGATCGAGGTCCCGGTCTTACGTTCGAGCACAGAAATTAGCACGAGGTGCGCACGTGGATAAGCTTATTCAGCCTGCAGTCTCTGTGCCGTCGTTCAGCTGTTTGCTGGATAGATCTCTTAGAGTGACGCCATTCAGCTTACGACGGACATCGCGGGTGACGAGTGCACCTGCGAATGTCACCAGACAAGTGACTCAGAGTATTGAGCAACATGTACAGCGGATAAATCGTGCACGGCAACAAACACCCCCAGAGGTTGGACAAAGTAAGCCACGCCCACAGTCATCGCCGGCTCATCTGCGGACATACGTCAGTCAAACTCAAGCAAATTCAAGTGTCCTGCCAACCGAAGGAAGTATTATTATTAAAGGCAACTTAAAACCTCCGACACAGCCAGACCCCTTACCGAGCAAGAATAATTGGCACGGCATAACCAGAGGAAGATCTGCGCCAGCGATACGTACAAATGTTCTCTCTGGTAAAGAACGTGGCTGGACCACGTCTGCAAAAGACGTCATTTTACCACATAATAAGTTGATGCGAACTGCTGCACAAGCAAGAGAACATGTCAAACGACGACCACAAAGTGCTGATTCGGCAAAAGTAAAAAAAGCTGACTTGGCAAAAGTGGAAAATGCTAATTCAGTCGCAGTGAAACAAATTTCAAGCGTCGTTTCGAAAACAGCATCATGTTTAAATCTTAAGACTTACAGCGAAGGACTAGCGAATGACGGCACGGGTCAAAACCAATGGCCACGCAAAAAGGGGACAATTAGCAAGACCCAAAGACCTCTATTATGCCTGACGTGATGAACGCACGAAGTCGCTTTATCGTTTGTAAGGACATTCTGTTCTTAACATTTCGGTGGCAATGGACCATTGACCTGCAATCACTTGTGGATACACCTTTCCCGATTGAAACATTTTCGACGTATCGAGTCCACCTCGCGGATTGAACATTCGACAGACATTTTGCATTTACATATTTGCGACATTTCATGACTGCAGATTGCATCAATATTGCTGGTTAAGCCTGTAGCTCTGTGTACCCAACCCCCGCCCCCATACAAACTGTCACGTACATCGTTTGTCGATACACCTTTCCTGACTGCCACGTTTTCGACCTATGGAGTCATTCGACATACATTTGGATTTACATATTTGTGACATTTTGTCTCAAGAGATTGCCCCAATATTGCTGGTCGCAGCTTGGTACCCCTATGATAAATAGATAGATCGTTTTATTAACAATAAACCAATTTGCATTACAAACTGAATTACTGGGATTGTTTACATAAGGATAAATGGTGCCCCTATGTTAAATTTGATATATCGGCAGATCCAAAAAACATTATAATTAAATGTTTCACTTGACCTTGGAACGCCAATTGTTTTGCCGTCACAAGATATATGTTAGAGACCTTACGATTTTAGGACGGCAACCGCGACGGCAACGGCTACCAATACAATAGATCAATGAGAAGAATTGAGGAACTACAATATATGAATAATTTAGACATTGTCCTCGCTCTGTTGACAACGCCAAATCACAGATTTTCACGTGTTGATACAACGGCTGCATTCCAAGCCACAACAAGTGCAACTTCAAACTGGGTTTAGCAGACCTCTTCCCAACCATAAAACCCATGTCTTCAACTTCTAAGACTGTATTAAATTCATACGATTGATAATATACGACGAACTATCGACTACCATTTATTTGAAGGAGTTTGTTTTGGCCGTCGCCGTCGCGGTTGCCGTCCCAAAATCGTAAGGTCTGTGTTATCAAGGCGGTAGCACAATGTTGTTTAAACTCAATCGAGACATTTGAATGTTGTCTAGGTGTTGTCAGGCGTTACACGGGTTGTTGAAAAATTACCTGAATGTGAAGGTATATATTGCTATATCAGAGGTGTTTGCTTAGATTGAATTTGTTAGCAACAGTTTTAAAAATACCTTTTTTAGGTATAACATCTTCCACTTCAATGCTATATCAAATCAAAGGATGTGTTCTAAAAGTACACACGAGTGACCACATATGGACTACATGCAAGTGATTAGCGGGAATAACACTCGGCATAAAATGTACACCCATTCTTAAAGGAATATACCGAATGGTTTTCCCTGCAGGATTGCGTGATCCATGCACGCGGGATGTTTCGAGACATTCGGAAAGCGTTTTATGCTTTCCAAAAGTCGAGAAACACCCCAAGTGCATGGAGCACGCTATCCTCCACGAAAAAACCATTCGGTAATTAGTCTTTGTATAGGTTTGCATGGCGAAAAAACATATAATATTATTGTTTGTGGAAACACCACGTAAATTTATTACTGCAAAGCTTTCGATCTGTAAGCCCGGATCTTCATTCTGTAATTGTTTTATAAAATAACTACAGTAAAACAATGGTAAAGTTAATTATATAATAACTACAGTGAAACACATCGAAAAGTTTTCTTTAAAAATTCACTGTTAGGCTTAGGTAAGCATAGGTCTGTATCGTTTCACATCAAGTGTTTGCTAACCGAGAGCATCCAAAACATCAGTGGACCTATCATCATAACTGGCTCCAGTAATCACTCTAGCTAAACCTTTGTTCACAGTTTTGGTGAATTTGCTGCGGATGCTCGTTTAATATACTGTTATTGTTTGTTTCGAGGTTTGTTTCACGCATAAATTGAAAAAAACCCCACCAACCCAATCTAAATTGGGAAAATACACTTTTATAATAAAAAAAAAACAACTTGCAGGTATGAACATTGTAAATATACACCGGCACTGTATTGAGATACATAATTCCAGCAAGCTTGCATGACCAACACATGCATTCATCAATTACGATACTGAGTTGGTTGTATTTGCTGTGATTCGACAACTTCTTGTTGTTGTATAAAACAAAGTACTGGCTTCAAAAGCATCATTTGCATTTGATAATTTGGATAGTTTTGTTTACTTTTATTATTAAAATCTTTATATAATATATAATTAACATGGGTTTTTGTTTGGTGGCCCAACCGTGAACATACAAAAAAATTGGCGGCCCATCGAAACTGCACATCCCAAATCACTCCAGCCCACCCTAGCAGTTACTTAGTCTTAGTCTTTATGACCGGTCCCTTATATCACTCGTGGTCGATCTGAGGTCATTCGTGGTCCACTCGTGTGTACTTTTAGAACAGATCGTCCAAAATTAAGCTGAGTAAAAATCGCAGTAATACAATTCATGTAAAATGATTGGTGAAGTATAAAGTTTAAAAGAATCTTTAACCAAGTATGTTCCATTGCGTTTTAAAATAATCATAATCGGAATAATTTTATTTTATCAAATAAGTATAGATTTCAAATGCAACAAGAGACAAATTTTGCACATTATATGTTGTAAAGAGTGTCATTTTGATTAGTTCTCTACTCATTGTATCATTGCAATAACGTCAATGCATTACTGCTCATCCAATAAAATTTTTGATCATTTTTTATCTACACAATATATTATTAATTAATATAATACAGTACAGAATTTGCCTGGGTTTTTTTCTGATATTGTTGTTTGTACAGTATTTCAATGTTTATATACAAGATTGTGTCTATATAGACGAAATCAAAGTTTCTGCGCATCTACATGACGCATTCTGCGCTGGAAACAAATTGCAGTTGAGCACTTGAACTATGCTGTTGCGTGAGAAAATGTCTGCGTCAACCTTACTGAAATTTACCTTGCGAACGCAGTAAACACGAAGCTCTAGGAAGATGTTCTGTGACTGGTAGATTATGACAATAACAAAAGACGTAATTGGCTTACATAAACAAAAGGAATGTTTGAGCAACTTTTTGCATTCAAATAATAATTAAACAGTTGAATACTTTAATACGCATATTCTAATTGTTCCAGTCCTGACTACATGTATGTTATAGTTCAACCGCAATATATCCCAACGCGCTCTGCGTCATTTGGATGCGCAGTGAAAACTCAGATACCTAATAAACTATAGTACACCGTATGGAGCATTTTACTGTATCAGGCCGGATACCGGATATGCCTGATAGTTGAAAAATATCCTGTACGTATTATCTTCAAAGGTTAAATAATGATTTCATTGGTTATAAAGTGATGTTGTTTGACTATCGATTATATTGACTTGAATTCAGGCTTTTAGCCAGAGTCCTAAAAGAGGGCGTCCAAAGGGTTAGAGAAAACGTTCCTCTGGAAAACCTTTGAAGTTTATGTTACTTCATGTTAGTATCTTTCCAACCTCGTTTGAAATTTTTGAAACACACTTGGCTTTGTGAGTTTGTGCCACTATTGTTTCTCTACTTAACTACGACGTTTTCATTCAACCAGGTACGCCATCAAATTGATCAAAATGTCAAATGTATAATAATAATGAGAATTGAAGTTATTTCGTTTCGGATATGTTAATATACTTAGGGAATCATTGAAAATAATTTCCCTTTTGCCCCATAATTTGGGCGTCCAAAGGCGTCCACTTTTTGTTCTAAGAGCGTCCCAGGACGCCTGGACGCCCTTCTGGCTAAAAGCCTGCTTGAATTATTGGAAAGGACTTCGCAGTCCAACATCAATAGACATGCAAGGCTGGAAAGTCTCTCAAAAAGTTCCAATTTCAATCGTACTTTTTCATGCAAGCGAGCATGAAAAATATTGAAACTATAATTGCCAGATTCTCTTCGACCATTGCAAGTAAAGAAAGACTCGTACTTTTAAAACCATATGGCATCATTTCTAACCTGAAAAGAGGCCCGAACCTTCAATAAGTTTCAGCATCTTACCCACAAAAATAATGAACAGAACATATGCTCGTCAAACTTTTCTACAATCTATGGCGAACCTCAACAGCAAAAGTTACCATTCTCTGATAGGTTTTCTCACGCCGGAATATCCTGGATTTTTTAAAGGGATACGGCAATATATTTTTTTATTATTTCATTTTAAAGAACTTTTAAAATTATATATGTAAATATCCTTTATCGATTTTGCGTGACTTTATTATTTCTTGAAATATTTTGACTTAAAATAATTTGCTGTCCGCCATCTTGGATTAATTTTTATCTCATTATCGCAAATATCGGTGATTTTAGTGACGTCATAAGCAGGGTAAGCCATATAAAACTACATCTAAATGACCAATTAACATTAAGTCTTGTTTGAAAAGTCGTCAGACAGTTTTTTATTTCAAATAGTTACTGAAGTATATGATTTTGGGCTCATAATAACCAATTGCTCTATGGATAAAATTCTTGCGTGACCCTGCTTATGATGTCACATGCATATCCGCCAAAATCCAAGATGGCGGAAAGCTCGCTGATTTGTGATTTTTTCTGTTCAAATATCTCAAGAAATAATAAAGTTACGCAAAATCGGTAAAAGAGATTAACATATAATTTTAAAAGTTCTTCCAAATGAAATAATAAAAAAAATATATTGCCGTATCCCTTTAAGTCACAAGTCGTTCCCGGATTTACGTGTACGAGTAAGTGTATATCATCCGTAAACCGGAACCAGGGTATATATCTTAACCTCTCTAATATCGGGTATCCAGTCGGATATCTTAGATATCCAGCCGGATAATGAAAATCTCACTATCCGGCCAGATATAATATCTGGTGTATCCTTAAACTCTCATTCGGCTTATGTATTATATAACACAAAGAGAGAAAAACCGTTACTTCTTGTGCATGTTTGTGCAAAACCTTCTTGATAAATCAACCGTCTTACATCCCAACAGAGTGACCTTTCCTCATGCAGAGCTCTCCAAACAATGTAAAGAGAATTGCGAGGATGAAACAAACGTAGGAGGAACCAAGAGAGTTGTTAGGAGGCAATTTGAATGGCATTCCTCCGACCTCTGGACTACCAAATCCAATGGGAAATATTATTGATGCCAGGCATAACTGCATTACTACAAAATAAACATAATCATATTAATCCAATTAATGATGCGCAACGAGAGTTCCCCTCAGCCATTGAAAATCAGGCCGGCACGGGGCAGTGCCGTCCTGCAATGCGATATTATTATCTAACGAGTCCCTTTGGGCAACACGTTGTGGAATTCCACACTTTCAGAAAGTCACAAATCACGAGTCACACACTTGTACATTTGTTAAGATAGTTTATTACACCCAACACCAACAAGGGCAAAGTTATTAATAAATCCCAAGCCCAATCACTAAGTACTATTTAAAGCACGCGTAGGAGTGTTTTATCAGATATTTAAATGGCTTAAAATATGACTACATAAGAATACTAATTAGGATGAACCATTATATAATCATACTAATTAGGATGAGTTTTATCAGATATAAAGTTACTCCACGTGACATATTATGGCTGACATGATTTGCCACCAGGTTTATGAATTTTTAATGAGTAGTTTAAGACTATATAGCATGGATTGAGTATGACCCTACACGTCAGAAGAGTCGTTGCGTTGCATTGTACAGGGTGACTAAAAAAAATGCAACCCTATAATTTGCATAACAGCCTTAGCTTTTCTATGATACCTTTCTGAAACCGTAACGATGAGGAATGGCCACATACTCGTCAAATAAAAATTGTCGGTTGAAATCACATTCTTCCACCGTTGGGAATTGAAAATACATTAATTATGCAAAATTAATCAATCCAAAAGCAACGCGAGCCTTCTGCAAGGTGATTACGAATGTTCTCTGTTCAGTGGTTAATGGAATAATGTTTAATGCAATAATGGACGTTCTTATGCATGTCTCACTAAGACAAAGATTGACTAGTTGAGCTTATTTTAGATAACATTAAATTTTAATTCCCTCTTGGGAATTGTTTATTGTTCGTTTTCCATGCAACTCCCAACGGTGGAGAATGTGATTTCGACTGGCAATTTTTATTTGGCAAGTATGTGGCCATTTCTCATCTTGACGATTTAAAAAAGAGTATCATTGAGAAGCTAAATAACTGTTCTTTCGTCCTATGTAAAAATTGAATTGTTTAGCCACGTTTATGATGCACGACAGCCTGTTCAATTTCCATAGCGTTTTTTTAGACACCCTGTATATGACATGCAATGCAATGCATCGTGTAAGAGGAACATTTTGGGATCAGAACCTCTGGCTCGATATTTCTTCTCAAAAATTCCGTAGACGCTTAGGTGTAAACTAAAGTATTACTGGTCACATACACATGTTGGCGTCTCTATCTCCCCCGCTTCCCCTACAATGTTGGTTTTGACATGCATAAGCATTTCACGAAGTATTAACCTCAACAATTTATAAGTGGAGGCTCTGAGAAACATAAATATTCATTACTGCCGTCAAACATGAATTATGCCGTTGTTTAAGCTTATTACGATTTTAATTCTTCAAAGAACACTTGCCAGGGTTTTGAATTGTTGTAAGATACTGGTAGTGATTTATTTTAACTTCAGTGTTTAATTACGGTAAATCATGATCATGGATTGTTGTGTTGTTTATATTCTTACAGTTTTGTTATTGGCATGATATCAGAATAGTGTATTGATTTCATTTGAGAAGCGAAGGAAGCTTAATAAGTTTATTAAAGTTATGCTGTGTGTTTCATTGATATGTTGAATCACTAAATAGACTCACAGTTTGAATAGATTAGCACGGTATCAGTGTAAAAGAAATGGGTTGAAAAGCAACCAATCAGAGCCCGCGGATTTTCGCTGGTGTTTCCCAGAGCCTCAGCAAGCTTCCACAGAGGATTGCAGGCTCAGCGGGGTCGAGATTGTACATTCTCCAGATTACTCTATGGTTTCTCTATCCCCAACAAGCTACGCTGATAGTGTACAATATAACAGTCCCCCATTTTCAAGTAGTACGCGAACAGTGACACGTGACAACTGCGGATTGTCAGAGATACAGCTACCTGAAAAGCGGTAAACCACCTGAACTTAGCCTGTATTACAATGTAACAAACAATACTTACATGCAACAACGGCAACCCATTTACCATACTCAAAAACTTTTGGTTTCCAAAACGATGCAACAATAAGACAACATGTTAGCGTCAGTGTGAGGATGGCCAAAACAACAAACACTAAAGTCGCTTTCCAGGACGCGGGAAGGTTTGGTCGTGCACAGAGCACTTCATCTTTTATAGATTCTTGGCATAACATTGTCAAACCAAACCTCAGATTACCTTAAGACATAGAAAATTAAAGTTAGCACCATGCCAGTCAGCACTATAAATATCTGTAGTAAGAACTCGCACGCAACATGTGAAGTCAAAGATGGCGGATATCCACTTTTTTTGTGATGAGTAATATGACACTGCCAGGTAAGCATATTGTCAAACAACTATTGTAGCCTGCTAGTAAAAATTATATACATGTGCGTGAACTAAAAAGGCAGAACATCAAATCCAATATTTTTTAGTATAGCAAGTAATCTAAGGGCGCTTTCCATTAACACGGCCATGCAGAACGATCAGAACGATTAAATTGTTGATTGGAACACTTAACATTTGGGCTTCGGACCTATCTGACCGGAAAATTTAGATAACATTAGAGTGAGGTCCATTTTCGCTAGATATTTGAGAAACATAGACCAGATCTTTCCACTGATACAGAGAAAAGAATTTGGGTCTGACCGGTCAGACCATTAAATGGAAAGCGCCCAAGATGTTGTCATCAAGCAAATGAAAATTATATCCGGTCGGCAGAAAAATATATAACTATATATTTTACAGGATCATAGATTTGTGATTCGCTGCTCTTATTCCGCACTTACTCATCATAAAATGAAAGCACATACATATAGCTGCACAAACTTGTTACACCGACAGCATGACCTCATCCAGATAATTTCCCTCTTTTTCTTCCTTTTCTTTATTTAGGAAGGCATACAACAACACTGTTGTTACGTCATAACTTTGCAGGATAATGTGAGTCGCATACATACATACATGTATGTAAAGCATATCTCTTCGCCATTTGAATATTTATGACACAAAATACTCTGATAGTGCCTGTACGTCTGACATTATACAGGGTGTATCAAAAAAAACTGAACAGATTTGAAATTGCTCTCAATTTCGCAAAACACCTATTTGTATCTGTTTTTATATATATATAGCTTCTTTGGGTACTTATAATGTAAAATAATGAAAAAAATTTCTCGAACTCAAATTTTGTGAACCAGGGGTGTGTGTCTTTTCCAACAAATTAAAAATGGCTCGCGCACAAAATTTAAAAGCTGTAATCATATTTTGAGTTAATAGATTGAAAATTTGTCGGGTTTTTAATTACTGTACAAAATTTCAGACAATTTGGTTTAGTTTAAGTCCTTTAACTATTCATTTTGTTCTAAAAAGTCAGCCTTTCGCATGCTTAATTAAAGCCTTTACCTAATTTGCATATTGCTGACATATGCAAATTAGGCAAATGCATTAATTAAGCATGCAAATAGCTGATTCTTAGGAAAAATGTAACTTTGCGTGAATA
>CACRXK020011866.1:0-15793 GCA_902702795.2 Paramuricea clavata
ACAACAACAACAACAACAACAACAACAACAACAACAACAACAACAACAACAACAACAACAACAACAACAACAACAACAACAACAACAACAATGACAACGACAACAACAACCACAAGAACAACAACAACCACAACAACGACAACAAGAACAATGACAACAACAAGAACAATGACAACAACAAGAACAATGACAACAACAAGAACAATGACAACGACAACAACAACAACAATGAGAACAATGACAACAACAACAACAATGAGAACAATGACAACAACAACAACAATGAGAACAATGACAACGAGAACAACAACAACAATGACAACGACAACCACAAGAACAACAACAACCAAAACAACCACAACAAGAATGACAATGAGAACAACAACAACGACAACAACAACAACAACAACAACAGAAATGACTTTACCAAGGTGATCTTGCATTCTAACCTGAACTGGAGTAGCATTCGAGTATCCTCCCATAGTAATGGGGACTGAGAATTCTTGCATGAACACAGGTAATGTGCCCAGCTTTCCAGGATACACGAAATCAAATAATGACCACAATTCACGGAGATTGTTCTGCATTGGTGAGCCTGACAGGACGAGCCGATGTGGAGTGCGGAACTGTGAGAAATGACAGAATTTTTCAGAACATGTTTTTATCTATCGAAATAATTGAATGGTTTTTAACAATTTTCAGAAAAATTTCCTGTGGACCCCCCTTTGCCGACCATAGGGTTGCGTGTGGGTCCCCCTTTGCATTTGAACAAAAATTCTAAATTTTTCAAAACATGTTTTTTTCAGTCAAAAGTACATGTAGCAGGCTCTCCCCTTGACGAGTAAAATTGCCTGGCATTAGACAGAGTAAAATAATAAAGTAGGGTAATGCGACTCAATGGGTTAACTAGACACATGGGCAGATGCAGATAGGCCAGTTAAGGCCATTAAGCACCAGTGCTCTCTCCTTTACAAGTAAAATCGTCTGACACGTCTGGCGTTAGACAGAGTAAAATAATAAAGTAGGGCGCAATGCGACTCAATGGGTTAAAGGGCAACATGCTAAACAAATGTAGAGGTTCAACGTTCATGGGATTATTCTAGAGAGAATTTACTGTTACCTGTTTGCAGGTCAATGTGACCTCGGCATCTGGGTTACGTATGATGTGACCTTCGTCTAAAATGATGTAATCCCAACGAGATTGTAACAAATGATCTTGGTTCAATCTCACCCCAGAATATGTGGTCAGTAAGATCCCTGGTTCATTACGAATTTTGGTTATCAGAGTGTCCTAAGGAAACGATAAAAAACCTAGTTATAGACCATTTCCATAAATGGATAATGTGATGGTGACCCAGGGTTGGAATTGACAACCTACAAATTGTCATGCAAAAAAACCCAGTTTTGTAGGGCAAAAAATTAGTCTCGTCTGGAAGTTACAAATGGCCTTCACTCAAAAATCGAAGTTCTGCTTAATTAAATTTTTCAGATAGTTGTACCTATCAAGTAACATCAAGAACATTATATTCACCTGAGTACATAACACCAAAACACACACAAATATCATATCATAGAATACATTGATATCGAAGGTATACTAGACTTAGTACCGAAATACCACACACTCGAACAGACTTGGCCTCGTAGCTCAGTTGGCAGAGCATTGGACTAGTATCCCAAAGGTCGCGGGTTCGATTCCCACCGTGGTCAGGCTAACTTTTCAGCCTGCCTGGTGTGGATATACACTCAGAGTAACATCAAGAACATTATATTCACCTGAGTAGATAACACCAAAACACACACAAATACTCTTTCAATTATCAGCTATCTTATTATTAAATACATACCTTTGATCCTTTGTAGGAGCCAGTGTCATGCAATACTGCAACACGAAATTCCGGCCACCATTTGTGCAACTCTGCAACCCACTGAAACAGAACTGTTGCAGGACATATTATAAGAACTGGTCCTAAACAATTCTGCCTGAAATAAATACAACATGAATGAAAAACTACGTGCCAATTGGAGGATTACAATCAGAAACTCATTTTGCCTTGTTTTGAATATTACTATCCAAATGTGCAATACTAGATTTTCAGGGTGGATATCAAGTCTGGAACACTGTATTGCAGGTAGAATACAAAACTTACTTGGAAGCACGACGACCAATCTTGCTATACTTTAATCCAACTAAGAAAGCAATAATCTGAATTGTCTTTCCCAATCCCATTTCATCCCCAACTATCCCGCCTGCTTGTTGAGTGTGTAGTTCCCATAACCATTTAACACCTGTCTTCTGGTACCTAGAATTACATGAATTATTTGTGTAGTTTTCTTAGAATTTGAAATGTAAAGCTACATATTCATTTCACCAAACTAGGGGTGCTGGTGGTACAGTGCATTTAACATCTGTATACGATGATAAAGTGATATGATTTGCTGGTTTCAATTTGGCCTTTAGTTAGTGGCATGTGAGAATAATGCATCAAGACACAATAGAAAAACTATCCACAATAAAATAAGTGCAGTTTAGTTTTTGTTTAAACCTGAAAAGTTTGTTCCAAATGACAGCAGGAATCTTCAATCCTCCGTTAAACTCTTCATCCAAACCTTCCTCATTCCAGAACTCATCTTCTTCATCAACCTGACCTTCGTACTCGATACCTTTTTCTCGTAACGATTTCTTTAATTTAAACTCTCTAGAGAATGCACAGTAATGCGGGACAAAGTGTTAGTCCATTAACAGGCAAGAAAGGAGAACTAATGCCCCTCTAGATCTTGTAGTAACACTGGACCTAGGTAGAAAAGTTTAGAACTGATAGTCCAGCGATAGAGCATATAAACTAGGAGTTACTATCGCAAGGAAAATGCTGCCGATATGTACATGTAGGATGTGCTACAAAAAGAGCGTTTTTCACTGTATGTATGATTTATTGTCTTACACATCGTCGTTCCTCAGTCACCTTCGTACAATTATATCTTACATCTAATCTTATGAAAAGTATATTTTAATATACTAATAACAGTGCGACTTTGATAGTTGACACATAATACAAATGATAAAATGTGAATATTATTGAATGATTTTGTCACTCGTACAACTTTTAATTTGGCTATTCAAACAATTGATTTAAAATAGTTGAATTTATACTTACTGGGATGTTATTGCTTATTGGGATGTTGAAATTATGTTTGTTTTAAATACATTTAATTGATATTCCATAAATTCATTTTGTATGATTTCATTGACCTTGACGTTGTTCAAAATCATTTTGTATTGTATTGAAACTGTATGTCTATGACCTATGTTATGTACTATATTAACCCATTGAGTCGCATTGCACCCTGATGCACCCTACTTTGAACAGTATTTTACTCTGTCTAACGCCAGACGATTTTACTCGTCAAGGGGAGAGTGCCGGCGCTTAATGGGTTAACTGATCTATCTGCCCATGTGTCTAGTTAACCCATTGGGTCGCATTGCACCCTGATGCACCCTACTTTGAACAGTATTTTTCTCTGTCTAACGCCAGACGATTTTACTTGTCAAGGGGAGAGTGCTGGCGCTTAATGGGTTAACTGATCTATCTGCCCATGTGTCTAGTTAACCCATTGGGTCGCATTGCACCCTGATGCACCCTACTTTTAGTATTTTACTCTGTCTAACGCCAGAGTATTTTACTCTGTCTAACGCCAGACAATTTTACTCGTCAAGGGGAGAGCACTGGCGCTTAATGGGTTAACACGCCCAAAATCTGTACTAAAACTGCTAATTCTGTTTTGTGATTGGCACAGTTTAATCAAAGAATCCTCCCGTTGAACCAGAGCCTTCACGATATTTCAATTTATTATTAACTGAAGGCTCTGGAAGCCAGGATAGCTTGCCATTGAATACAGTGCAATGCTTATATTTCTGAATGAATAAGATCATACTCAGAACAGTCAGAACTGCAAAACTATATTGTTAGAAAGAAGTTGAAGTTGCGAGCATTATTGTGGTAACACAGCCATATGTATATATCAATGTATGTCAGTAGAATCATGTTTATAGGCTTTATATATAACTGAGGCCTTATACAAGTCATATCTTATACAAAGTCAGTTGATATGCTATATTACATGTAATTGCTGATAAGTCCATATATGCAGACAACAATCCACACTGGGTAGCTCTAGGAATCTTGTTAAGCCTGATTTAACAACATCCCGCGTTTGGTTTTAAACTATAAACATTTAGAAATAGAACGTACCGAACACTATTATATACTCACCGCCTTTGGCTTTGCACATATGAAGTGACATAACAAACAAATAAACTAAAAGTTCATTTGCTTCTTGTATCAGCATAAAGGCATTAATCATTACTGTCGATTTGGTCGGGAATAGATCAGTGATTCAGTGGGTATTATAATTGCCGATATATTCTTGAAATCATTTTGTTTCAATGCCTCTATATCGAAGTTTAATACACTAAGGTGACTAAACAAGTATAAACAGCAGATTTAAATATAAATGCCTTCATGTATTATAAAATATATCACCAGACAGGTAGACAGGGCACACGGCACGACTACATCACTATACGAGAACGAAATAAAGCCATCCTTACCTGAATTATTCAAATATTGTCGATCATTCTTGCGCCAGAGACACAAAATAACACCGTGCTTTATTTACCCATTCATCTTCACAAATATTACTCGGAATTTTTATGGAAATTCGCAGTATTTTATGATTTTTATATTTCTGTCCGTTTATAACAGTCGCCATGTTGTGAACAAACCCCCCCGGGAACAAAAAAATAATATCAAAACAGCTAGTTTTGGCCCGTCCGTGGATGACAGAATGACATAAATCGAGATTGTAGCGGCTATAAACACAGGGGGTCCAACTAACAGCTGTGTTATGAATAAAACATATTAATTAAACGTAATATGAATAAAACATCATAACGTAATATTGCACTTACTTGTATAAATCATAAGAGCTTGCATTTTAATACAGTGAATAGCTTCAAAAACTTGCTTCGTTCCAAAGACTTCAAATATGGCGAATAAATTGACAAAACGATAATATTACATGACGTTCCAACGAAAATAACAGAAAGGATTGCGGGCGCGAGCGGAAAGGCGAGGAAAGAAATAAATAGAAGGGATGAAACAAATATCACGTGACTTTTTAAAATGCTTCTAGACTATCCGTTTAAGCTTTTTGTGTTTTTTTTTAAGGCTCAGTCGATGTTCTCTTACATGAACAAGCCTAGTCATTACCAAAAAAGCACTGATCAATCTAATTTATGTGATTTATAACAGCGAGCATTCTTGGCCATTATCGCGAGATGTGTTCCATAAGTAGCCTGTTCTCGTGACGTATGACGAAATAATAATAAAACTAAATAATATAAAAAAAAACGTTGGTCGCTACATTTAAACATTTCATATTAGCCGGTATAGCTAAACATTGTTTATTTTCATTAATTAAGCGCGTAGGCGTTGTTGGAGTTGGCAGGAGGCGTTTTGGAATTTTCCGAGAGAACAGGCTACTTATGGAACACATCACACGATCGCATTACCGGTGTTTCATCCCTTCTATTAATATCTATTACCCCGCCTTCCGCTCGCGCCCGCAATCCTTTCTGTTATTTTCTTTGGAACGTCATGTAATATTTTCGTTTTGTCAATTTATTCGCCATATTTGAAGTCTTTGGAACGAAGCAAGTTTTTGAAGCTATTCACTGTATTAAAATGCAAGCTCTTATGATTTATACAAGTAAGTGCAATATTACGTTATGATGTTTTATTCATATTACGTTTAATTAATATGTTTTATTCATAACACAGCTGTTAGTTGGACCCCCTGTGGCTGTGGTGGCGAACAAACGTTTCGTGAAAATATTCACCCCCCCTGTTATGTAACCCACGAGGTGTTTTCGCGAACTTGCGCGTGACTTTTAAATTATTTCTTTTGAATTCTAACAGGACAATTGTACTGGGAGGATTTTCCTCCCAAGTACAAATAATATTTCCAATTTTTGGATTGGGACTATTCTACAATGAAGTACTATTGGATAATGTAATCTAAATACATATGAAAACGAAGAAGTGGCATTTATCGGGCAGAGAAGCGGCGAGCCATTAAAATGGCGGCAATTTGACGAGATATCGAAGGACACATTATCGAAGATAAAATACACTGCACTGTTTCAAAAGTGGATGAAACCTTCTTTGAAATCTTCTTCAGCCATTTAGGATTATGTAAAAGTACAACAACTGGATGATATTTGCGTGATTCGGCGATAAAAAGCAAACAAGACAGCAAAATATGGCTGAAATCGCGTTTTCGTGGGGGGTAAGTGAAATAAAATTTATTATATTTAAAGAAAACAATGACAATCCTTATGAAATCAACAATATTTACATTAAATTAAGCATAGTTTTTAAACCCATGATAATTTTTTTTAGGAAATAAGAATATTTAATTTCTGCCAGGCATATTAGTTATTTTATGCATAATCAGCAATTTACGTGGGGTGGTGCATGGTCATTTTCTTGTAAAATATTATACTTAGACAAATTTTTCCTTCAATGACCACTCCTAAAAGCAACCCTTCTAAACACTATAAGCACTTCAGAAAGACTATCGCTTTTTGTTTTCTGAAGTTAGAGCTATGTCGACACTGCCGTTTCAGGGCGGGGTCATTTTCAGGACTTTCGTCCCGGATTCAGCTTTTGGCACATATGCCATGTTGACCGCCATGGTCATTTTACCCTAAAACAGTTGAGATTACCTGTGCTAAATGAAATGCATACAAACTCATATACAGGTCCTAGACTAATTCTCAGTCCCACGATCAAGTCTTAGACTTGCGGGTACAACTAAAATTGAAATAAAATATGTGTTTAATTTCCTGAGCCTTTATCGTCCATTTAAATTGGTGTTTGTATTTCTGTTAGCTCTGTGACGTAGATAAATATTGAACAGTTTGCAACATTATACCAAGACAGCGATGTGAGTAAAGATGCTTTTGCTTCTCATATAGTAATGACAGATATACAATTGTTCATTCTTTCGTGCACCGCTCTTTTTGAAAGCTTACCTTTCACCATACTTATTGCTTTAAAATAATATCGTGCAACAATCCACGGGTCTCTGTTTGTCGAGAATACTTCAAGCCACATCACTCTCCTCGAAAACCCGTCAATCGCACCGTGGATGCAAAAACCATAGTGTCTTAGTTTATCGTATTGATCCACGTGCCACACCCAGTTAGGACCCTAGACATATAGGCAATAAACTTTGCAATTGTGACATCATTGTTAGCGTTGACAATTAGAAAATATGTATGTTATTATTATGTATAAGGTAATTGGTTGAGTAAGGTACCTTGGAATAATAGCGTCTTGGTGTTCCAACTCCTGCAATAAGCCGTTGCTCGTTACACATTCCGAGGAGTCGCATTACATCATACACTTGTTTTCTAGAACATGTATAAGTAAGTGAATTTATACATCTATTCCATCAATCAGATCTTTATTAGTGAAATGCATTTACCTTGTCACAAGAAGTCCATATTTAATACGAATACGCAGCGTCATTTTCCTATATCCACTTCTCCCACGGCAACCATTCACTTCTTTCTAAAATCAAATGCAGGTAATATGTTTATTAATTTAAATCACATGCTGTATATTGTACTAATATCGTTTTCCAATTGCATGTCCGTAATCTTGTAATCCGACTTTTCTTTTGTCGACATTGCTTTAAAAGACGTGGTAAAAGATGCAACAATTAATTTAAGCAGATGCTCTACCTGTAATGCGTAAGCAATTTGCTGCGGAGACACCGTGTTGTCATGTCGCTTCAGCCCATTTGTTTTCATTATTCTTTGTAGCGAGCGAACACTATATGCAGAATACAGAAATATATATCTCAAAATAAATTTTAACATATATATATATACACTACTTATTATATATCGAAGTATAATTTTAGCTTTGCATACAGGCGTCTATACTATCTTTTAAGATAGGTCCTATACTAGTACTGTGTCTGAATTCAATAATGAATTTTGTGCAATCGGTAAACGGTATTAGAATAGAGGGGACTGATTTGGCTAGTTATCACATGTGAAAGCTCTTAAATATGCTAAACTTCAATGCATTATATATATATTTACAGTTATTATAAAACATTATATAATATTATACCTGAATGACATGCCATGACGTTGGTAAAGATATTTCAAAATGACAGCATTCGGTTTCAACTTAACTAATAGTCTCTTAATTGTATCTAGAATATCTAAAATGTATAGAAATCCTTTATTTTTAGATAATGTTGAAGATATAAGGACTAAAACGCGAATAAAACGGAAATAAACGTGCTTTATACTTACATCCATCTACTTCTAACGCCATTTTGTTCTCCTCGTGCGACTTGTTTACAAAGTCCAAACTTTTATTTTCAAACTTTTATTTTCAAACTTTTATTTTTAAACTTTTATTTTCAAACTTTTATTTCCAAACTTTTATTTTCAAACTTTTAATATTAAACTTTTAATATTAAACTTTTATTTTTAAACTTTTATTTTAAACTTTTATTTTTAAACTTTTATTTTCAAACTTTTATTTTCAAACTTTTATTTTTAAACTTTTATTTTCAAACTTTTATTTCCAAACTTTTATTTTCAAACTTTTAATATTAAACTTTTAATATTAAACTTTTATTTTTAAACTTTTATTTTAAACTTTTATTTTTAAACTTTTATTTTCAAACTTTTATTTTCAAACTTTTATTTTCAAACTTTTATTTTCAAACTTTTATTTTTAAACTTTTATTTTCAAACTTTTATTTTTAAACTTTTATTTTCAAACTTTTATTTTTAAACTTTTATTTTTAAACTTTTATTTTTAAACTTTTATTTTCAAACTTTTATTTCCAAACTTTTATTTTTAAACTTTTATTTTTAAACTTTTATTTTTAAACTTTTATTTTTAAACTTTTATTTTCAAACTTTTATTTTCAAACTTTTATTTCCAAACTTTTATTTTCAAACTTTCATTTTCAAACTTTTATTTTCAAACTTTTATTTTCAAACTTTTATTTTCAAACTTTTATTTTCAAACTTTTATTTTTAAACTTATAATTTTAAACTTCTATTTTTAAACTTTTATTTTTAAACTTTTATTGTCAAACTTTTATTTCCAAACTTTTATTTTCAAACTTGAAGTCTAGGCGGACACCAGTTGCGCGCGTATCCTTGTTAGGATGAAACGCGGATCTAGAATTGCGGAAAAGTAATTTGGCATAAAATCAGTATTTAATTGATTAAATCTCCCACCCCCGCGCGACATCCTCCCATTTAGTGCCATTACATTTATAACAAAAACTATTGTCTTAACTTGGATCTTCTAAAATTTAAAACCCATGCTGTTACAGACAATTTCATAAATATACTTCTTTCAGCCTACAAGAATAACTCATCATTCAGCAGGTATAGAAAGAAAGAGAGTAACTAGGTGTAGGGGGTGCCCCCAAAATAATTTACGAAAGAAATTTGATAGCGGAATGTAGCCTCGTTTGCAGGAAACCTTGTTCTACCTCCTTTGGCCCTTTGTCGGCTTTGTATCATATCATTGCCCTGGTTCCAAAATTTGCTATCCATATCGTTCCCCTGCATCCTTAATTTCGATTCCCAATTTTTATATCTATAGAATGTAGTGACAGTAACAAATGACTTTATTAGCATGAATTTACATAAGAGTATTAGCATGACTTTACATAAATTTTGATAGTTTTATCACGGTGTCATTATCAGTTGATTTCATTACCTCTGGTTAACCCTAACCTGAACCCATCACCACTGATCCCTTAAACACCGGTCAAGGAGCGAATCTCTCCCAGAGGCTGGCATCGATCCTCCATGTCCTCACCTTGTCGGTGGTTTGCACATAGAGATCCCAATCAGAATGACGCTTCTGACCACCGCCTCAACCACCTGCTAGAACGCCAAATGTTCAACCCTCATAGCTTCATCATAAACGTGAGCTACTCGAAGGTTAACGTCAATGTATACCTATTACGCGCACAGCAAATTTTCAGAACTGCACGGGCAATACTAACAATAAACGGTGTCATGAACCACCACGTGCAAAGAGAGCTTACCATAGCCAAAAAAACGAGTGTATGGTGATATGAAGTTATTACCCCCATTTGAATAGATGACGGCCATGTTGGTAGTTCCCACTTGCTAATAAACGCTTAAAAAACAACAATAACTTTCATTATTTAAATAGTTTAAAAATGTATTTGGAGTAGGTTTAACTTAATGTTTAAGTTCTCTGTTTAAGAAATAGAAAACATACGAGTCTTCTCATTTCATGGGAATATCCTGAGTCTGCACTCACGGTTTTGAATTGCTGAATAATTTGATGCACTATCTAGTGTATATAATATATCTATGGATTTAACTGATCATTTACCAAACTTTCTAATTATTAAAAACTTTCCATCTTTACCTACGAATGTTAAAATATTAAATATTTAAGATAGATTATTCTAATTTTAGTGAAACTGCTTTAGTTAATGATATACAAGCAATTGATTGCAGGTAACAAATATTTTCTGGTAATACCAATCCCGATGAAATGTTTGACAGTTTCTATATAGATTGTTGATGCTCATATACCCATTACTGAAATAAATGTCAAAAAGCCAGCTAAAATGTAAATATATACCTTGGATAACACCTGCTATTAAAAATTCTATTTTGAAAAAGAATGACCTCTATAAAAAAATTTAAAAACTAAATCCCAGTATTGTCATTTGAAATAAAAAAACTTACATTATTTCTCAACCTTTATAAATACTGTTTAATTTTTCAATCAATTTAGGCATTGTTCTTGAAAGCTTTTAACTAGCATGAGTGGTGCCAGTATTTAAAAGTGGGGCGCGGTCTAATATTGGGAATTATCGACCAATCTCGCTTCTCTCTGTGTTCAGTAAACTCTTACAAAAACTAGGGTATTGATTGACTGCATTAGGAAGAAATCTATACTCTTCCCAAAGCAGTGTGGTTTTTGTGAACAACATTCCACATATCATGCTGTTTTGAGTGTTGTTGATAAAATACATAATTCAATTGACAATAAAGAGTATTCTTGTGGAATATTACTAGATTTTAGTAAAGCTTTCGATGCAGTTAACAATGAAATCCTTATTCAAAAACTGGAACATTATAGCCGGAGTCAGTGGGTTGTTAAGGATCGGTTTACTTCTTATCTTAGTGGAAGAATCCAAGTAAATGTGTGCGGTGACAGTAGTGTATATACCAAGCAATCAATTTCGTGCGGTGTGCCTCAAGGATCCATGCTGGGTCATCTATTATTTATATTAGATATTAATGATTTTACTAACAGCTCTAATGTACTTGATTTTTATCTTTTTGCAGACGCTGCCAATTTCAGATTTTACTCTGATAAATAAAAATTATCTGATCTTGAATTGGTTTTAAACGTTGAACTGCAGAAAGTCCACATATGGCTGTGTTCCAATCTCTAAACGTAAATAAACCAAATTTTGGTATTTTCCATTCATCTCAAAAGAAACGGACGCCTACAGTAATATTAACTACAAATAGTGAAACAATAAAAGAAGAAAAGCTAAAAGAACTTCTTAAATACAGTCAGACTTGTTTCTGCTGTCTGATCTTATTGATACATTATGATTATTACAGGTAGCAGGTACTCTTCTTAATTAAATATTCTTTCTAATATAATTCAAAATGTAAATATTTTATTTTGATACAAGTAAATCGTTTGATAAAACGCACGTAATTAGCCTTTCTCACGATGACGAATATCCGCCATTTTTTTGAGTGGCATCTAATAGTTCTCGTTAACCAATGCAGACAATTAAAACAATATGAAAAGCAATTCTTCAAAATAAACTAACCATCCACAAAGCAAATTTACCATCATTCGTCCAAAAAATTATAACAAGTCGCTGTTATGTGGACTTATCTCGCAGACTAAAAATGGCGGCGTGAGAAAGGCTAATTGCAAATAAAACGCGTTGTATTGGCTATAAAAGGTCATAAAAACGTGGAATTTATTGAAAAAATAGGTTGGTTACTTTGCCTTTTGTGATTGGATTATAATCCAAACATAAGTCATCAATTATCATTATCAAGGGTTTATTATAAAATCGTCGCGCTGGAAAGCGAATTGCGAAGTTATTTACAAAATTTACTTAAAAATATTAAAACGTACCTTGTATTACAGGCATTATATTACAACAATTGTTTTACGCATCTATTACAACAATTGTTTTACCGAATTAATATCGGAACATAAATGTACTTTTATATTTACAAAATTTACAGGGAAAAAGGAAAAAAAGGAAACAAGTGTTATTCTATTTCCGTACCTTAAATTGCAATTGTGTTCATTGGCCCGAGAAGGTGGTATTAAATGATTAAGGCGTGAATCAGGCTGTCTCATTTTGTCAAAAGTTTTTATGCTCAAATCATCACGTCTTGCGCGTAATGTCGAACATTTAGCTTGGTCCAGAGCGGCGTCATAGCTTAATGTAGGATAGATTATTCGCATTGTGCGCTTCCGGACTGGTTCAATTTTATCTAACAAGTTGATGCTCTCTCCTCCCCAGAGGCTTACATGAAGTTTCTAGTGAGGGAAAAGTGAGCGCGCAAGGAGTAATGGGAAAAGCTAAATAAAGGAAGCCTCTGCGAGTTAATGCAATCAATATGGCGTCGTATATAATCGGCTGTAGCAAAGTTCGATCAACCATCGGGGGTGTTACAGTAAAACATGTTTTCGACTTTCATTTTCGGGCGTACTTGAGTATCTTGGGGTGAATTCAATATCAATATCTTCTTCTGTCCATTTGCATCGAAAAATATTGAGAAATTGCAAACGAATATCAATAACACGAGCTATCTGATTATAAATATCCTCTTATAAAAATGACTCAATTGAACTTCGATCCTCAGATTAGGAAGATTCATTTCAATTTCTTTCACATTTCCGTCGATTAATATATTTCAAGTTTAAAAAAGGTCAAACAACTAGTTTGGTTCAAAAACCATACTTTGTCGCATTATCTGGCAGAGCCTCCCCAACTTCATTTCAATCTTCCCACTCACACCGCGCGCACTCACTTTTATTCAGGAAACTTCATGTAAGTTATTTGTAAATACTTAAGGAGGCTCTGCGGAGGAGAGAGCAAGTTGGTGGTCAATGATGAATGCCATACCGGACAGCAGTACTCGAGCAGGGATCTATAATAAGTGCAAAATATACTCGTAGCAAATGAAATGGTTAAACTCCACATCATACGGAAGATTCACCCACTTGTAACACCGTCACCTGATAATCGTACTTGGCGTGAAACTCAGAGTTGTGACTCAATTTTAGGTTAAAATTATATATATATTATATAATTATATATAGTTGCGATTTAAATATATTTTTGTGATAAATATTATTTGGGAAACTTATTCACATGATAGAATTCGTATGCCATATTCGGAAAGTGCATAAAAATAAATTTGCATGACAAAACTGCAGCCAAAAAACGTTTAAAAAATATTGGTTGCAATCTTCAAATATGTTTCTTAAAAGTATGCACGGTACATGTCGAAATGTAAAGCGGATAGCTGCTATCCTTATAAGCGTATGTATATCTCTTTGATATCGCTTTCAAAATAACCTATTTCCGCGTTTCTTCCCAATTCCACGTTTTATTCCACTCCGCGTTTTATCACAAATTCCGCTTTTAATTTATGCGCGCAGGGGAAGATGGGAAGTTTATGTTTGTTCGAGACAAATTTTCACCCACTTGGGTTCGTGCACAACCTCGTCCCCAGGGTCTTCCTCGTGGTGGCGCGTGAGCTGAGGAAGACCCTGGTAAAATAAACACCGCGGAAAAATGTCTGCGCATGCGTCAACCTTACCTGTAATAGTATTACGAACTTGATGAGAAGCTGTTCCGAACGTTTCCGAAAGCTCAAAATGGCGGTAAAAAGGAGTGACTTCATTGTGCGTCTTTACAGCCAGATTTCGAGCGCAAAAATAAACATGTCATTCTAAAAACTAGGAATAAATACAGCCAGAAGGTTCAAGAAATTGTATTGTACAAGAACATGAACTAAAGGTGATTGTTGACAAATTTATCGTCTGAAACATTTTGTTTATCAACTAAGCGACGACAATTTCCGAATTTTCGTTTGAGATACATTTCTTTAAAAAAAACTGTGTCGCCAAATATAAAAAAATTTCGTGTTCACCATAATTAAACTTTAGGATTTATTCTACAATTTGAGTGGGTTAAGAAGCTTAACTTTTCGAGAGTTTTCTTAACTTTTGAGTTTGAATTTTTGTTTTGAATAATTTTGCAAAAATTTTCGAAGTCGTATCCGTTAAAATCAACAATTTTTTACATGAATTATATTTTATTCCATACTTTAAATGCCAGGACGCTTTCAATTAATGTCTAGTCTACCCATTTGCTATATTTTCTCGTTTGTTTTACGAATTTTTGACCAATTAATAACCATGTTTTTGTTTTAGAAATTGATATTCAAATTCCCCGCCATATTTTCATAATTTGGTGCATGCGCAGACGTTTTTCCGCGGTGTTGGTAAAATACGATGAAATCTCCAAGATTCTTGGAGATTTATCGCATGCGCAGTAACGACAACGTTATGTTGCTGACTACAATTAGCGCTGGCGCTTACGATTTTCTTGCTTGAAAATATACATGTTTTGTTGATTGTTTATGGATTTATTCTCAAAGTTTTAACAACTTTTACGAAAAATTCTTCAGATATAAGCTGTGAACACACATGTACACAAAACTGTGCAACATTTATGATCATATTGTATCAATTTGTCGGAGTATGGCGCTCAAATTTGTGACATTGTTTTGTTCGCTTTGGCAACCCTCGTATATATCAGTGATGCTGTTCGGCCTCAAATGCGACTGAATAAACACTGATAGTGTTGCCTGGAATATGAAATGATATTGACTTATTGTTCTGTATATCAAGGTATGTAATGTACATTTATACTGAATTTATTCGATTTTTTTCACACGTTGCTTTCACATTTTCTCAGAGTCTCGGAAATCACATTTTCTAATAAACTCAATTTCACACATACAGCAAGACTTCTTCAGAAATCACAGTTTTTAACATATAGAAAAACTTCATATTATCTCATCAGTTAATCAAATTATGATAACAGTACGTAGTAGGAATGCTTAGAAAGATTTTATTCTGTTTTCCATATACAGTGTACAACTGTTATTTCAATTTTCTCTTTCCTATATTTTCTTTAAAGCAGGTACTGTTCTGTTACAAAACAACTAATAAACATTTTATTATTTTAACAGGTGAACCATATTTTACATGAACTTGGGGAAAAAAACAACTTGAATTCCATGGAAATATATATCATCATGTCATCAATCAGATAGTAAACAGTCATTAAGATGGCCTCAAGATTATATTTCACAGACCTTCACAGTGACCAACATGAAAATTTTTAAATGGGAATTAGTTGATGGCATTATAGTTTTCTAATGCTATATAATTTTGTTCATCAAGGTGAAGAAACCTTAACTCACTATACCTTTTCCTGTTACAGAGCTATGGTAGTAATCTTAGAAGATTTTCATGATCCCTCTATTCAGTAGTTCTTTAACCAGTCTGGTATTATGACTGTATTATGTTAAATAGCCTTGTGTGACTTTTGTATTTTGTTTCTTTAATAA
>CACRXK020011867.1:0-15792 GCA_902702795.2 Paramuricea clavata
GTAACCCAGGGCCTGTTCGCAGGCTACATATATATTATACTCACAAGTTTCTAATATGGCATGATATGGCATGTCTCTTGGCCTGTATAGATATCAACTATATAGGCCGAAATGAGCCTTTACAAACGGACAAACGGTTATCGTGGCATTGCAAATAATCAAACTGATGTGAGTTTTTTTTTCTGGGTATTATACATTCAACTCTTAATTTTAAACATGACATATCTATAATATTATACTATTGTTCCCAGTAAACTGCGAAACGACCGTTTTTTTAGGCGCTTTGTCAGTGGCGGTTTTGTCAATGGCAAAGGACATATTTGTGTACCACGCGATTAGGGGCCGACCATTTAACTTTTGAGGGGGGTGATTTACTGCTGGCAGGAATTTTTTTTTCTGGGATCGTTATGTGCAAGATATTTTTTTATCACCATCACCATGTACGATTTTTTTTTTCCACACTTTCTTTCGCAGCATTTTTTTTTCAATAGCTTATACTATTTAGATTATAGTTAACGTTGAGTTTTTTAGCTTCATGCATTGCTCTTAATAATACATTTTGCTATGAGGTATAACATTTGGTTCAGTGCCTTTTTTAAGGATGTGCAACTGGAGAGGACATAATTAGCGGGGGACCTGGAGAAGTTCCAGTCGGCAAGTCTGTATCCAGGGCCGTAGCTAGCATGTATAGTTGGGGGGGGGGGGTGTAGGCCAAAAATTTCCGAATGACGAAAATAATTTCCGAATATATCATGGCATACTATTAGCCATGAAGGTGTTTGCTACTCGGAAAATGAAGACGCAATTTACAATTAACAAAAATATGCATAATTTACGCACAGACATATTACAGAAGCAGCGCGGTAGGGAGCTTTTGTTTATTGGGGGCAGAAAACGAGGGCAGGAGGCCCGAGGAAATTTTTAAATTTCGAGTCTCTGAAATGCCATTTCCTGGACTTTGGGGAAGTTTTGACAGAATGCTGATGGTCAGAAAAAAGCGTTTTAGTATGACGAAATTTACAATTTGCTTACAATTTATAGTGACAATACAATTTTATAATATTTTCTCTGTTTAACAACTAAAATTTTGTTCTACTATTAAATAATTGCCGTAATTTTCCGAATGGCCAACCCGATTTTCTGAATATGTTGATTCTAAAAAAGTTGGGGGGGGGGGTTAACCACCCCCAATACCCGCCTTGCTACAGCCCTGTCTGTATCACTGCAGATACCTACAGCATATATATGCATGGTTTAACTAATAAGTATACGTCATAGGGCAGCAACAACTGAGTCGACCACCGAAGGTGCGAGCCTCTAGAGGGGTCTGGGGGCATGCACCTCCCAGAAAATTTTGGATTTTTTGAAGCTCAGATAAGCTATTTCCAGCATTTTGAGGAGTTTTCCAACAAGAAATTAACCTGATCTTCTGGGACTGGTCAAATCGATTCCTGCAACCATGCTGTTTGGCAACATTTTTTCCCCCACCAAATACTGGGGCAGGATATTTTTTTCCCAGTTTGTTAGTGCAGGTATTTTTTTTTGTCCAGTATAGCCTTGCAGGAAATTTTGTTTCAAAATCACCCACCCCCCCTCAAAAGTTAAATGGTCGGCCCCTTACAATTCTTTGCAAGCGGCGTGTGAAAAACTGCAAGTTTCACTTTGACATTTCTGGCAGTTGAATGGTTTATAATTTTATTGTCCAATCAGATGCGTAGTTTTGAATTTTAAATCATCTGATTGGACAATAAAATTAGAAACCATTCAACTGCCATAACTGTCAAACTGAAACTTGCAGTTTTTCGCACGCCGCGCTTGCAAAGAATTGTAATCGCGTGGTACACAAATATGTCCTTTACAATTGACAAAACTGTCACTGACAAAGCGCCTAAAAAAACGGTCGTTTCGCAGTTTATTGGGAACAATAGTAGTCCCTCTCACGTGTCAGCCATACAGGAACAAAAACGGGTCCGGTTACGAACGGACAATGCAAAATAGCAGAGGCAATCCAAAAAATGCGTAAATTTTCAGGCTGCTTTGCAATTTTTCATTCTTTGTGCGTTATTGCATTGATTCGAATTTATTCCAATATGGCTGGATAAGATCAATTATTTATGTAAAACTAAGCTACAAGTATGTCTTAGGCTTAATTAGCTATGTAAGTACCTTTGTCAATAGTTGTGCGAGAAAGTAGAAACAGAATTTTAAATAGTTTCTTCACCTTCGAGATGTCTTTTGCAATAGTGTTTCGATTTTTTTACACCGACCGATTTTCAGAAAATCACCTTTCTCGTAAGTATTATTTGAGTAATTGAGTTTGCACATTTACTTGTTTAGCAACAAATAGATATTTCATCTATAATTTTTCCCATTGCCAACAAACAGTTATTTTACATTCATTTTACGTCTAGAAATTTCAAATGAATTGAGCTGCGTAATATTTGCAGAGTATAAATTTGAACATATCAGTAGCCTGTTAACAATTTGACGTACTATGCTCTCATTGGTGCACGCAATGTAAACATGACTTATTTAATTAAACGTCAGTCAGTTAATTTATGAATTGTTAAGAGCATCACGTACTGTTTCAGCACAGTCAATTGGATCTTGGAACTTACAAAGAAAATTCAAAGTTTTGAGCTGAATTTTGGAATTAATAGGAGTCGAAAGTCGTCAGAAGAAAAAAAATTCAAAACATATTGGGAAAGATTAATAGAGGTAAAGACAAACGCGAACTAATTAATATTTATCAGAAACCGTTATTTTTAGATTATTTCTCAATATAGGCTATAACCGTGTAAATGGGCATAAATTGCGAGTTTTATTTAAAGCGAGGATTTCTTTCAGAACTTGGAAGCGAAATTCTACTTCTAAATAAACTGCTCATGCATGGTTTAGTCTATATATAGATTTTACTATAAATTTTACTCTCATACTGGCCGCTGCTAGTTTGAATTAAACTCCCGACCTTCGACAATACTAGCTCGACGCTTTACCGACTGAGCTACGAGGTCAGGTCCGATTGAGCAATGGAAATTATAAATTATGGTAATAAATATCGTGAAAATACTCGTTTATATCAAATCATGCAGCATCGAACATGCAATAATAGTTCTGCGAGCGTAAGTTCTTGCAATTTACTGCACCAAAATGCGACCCTTGCTTGAATATGCTGCACCAGTTTGGGAATATTACTCTATTCTGATACAATCCTAAGAAAGAAATACTTTGCAAACGCAAAAACAAAACACATTTTGATTTAAGTTTCGACTTCTGGCACTTAAAAACTTGCTTTAAGATGTTAAGCCATTCAAATGAGTGAGCGAATTAATTATTTCAGATGTGTTTCATGCATGCCGAAGTGACCATGAATTTGTTTCTGCATATTTTTTGTCATATATATCCATATCCAGATAAGAAAGCTTTATTAATATTACTCTATTGTCTCTATTTTAATACAGTCCTAAGAAATACTTCGCAAGCGTCAAAACAAAACAAATTTTGATTGAAGTATTGAATTCTGACACTTAAGAACTTGCATTAAGATCATGTTTCGCTCGCTAATCTGGTTTAAATAAATGATTACAAAGCCCAGTCGAATTGTAATCAAGACCCAACGATTCGACACTCCAGTCTAGTGTCTTCATCAGGGGTGATCTAAAATTGCAATCGCGGCTTCTTAAATACCCAAGGGATGACGTCACCTGCCAATGAGATGCATATATTCCTCTGGCAAGTTGGCGCCGTCATCCCTATTCAAAGCATGATTCCTCATATTTGTATGCGGCCACGCTTCTAGGCAAAGTGTTTGACCATAGCGATTGTTTGTGGTAATTACTTTAGAGTTTTCCCACGCAATCTCGTGTTTGGTGTAACATACATGTTCGGCTAAAGCTGATTTTCCCTTGTCTAAAGTTGAAACAGCCTTTTGATGTCCTTTTAGCCGTGTACCAAACTGGCGTTTAGACTGACCCAAATACTCTTTCTCGCAGTCACCGCATGGTATAGAATATACAGCATGAGTTTTCTGATTTGTTTTAACAGGATCTTTTGGCTTTGCGAAAATATGACCTAAAGTCAATCTATGGCTCAAAATATGGCCTAAAGAAAATATGGCAGAAAATCAGCTTTAGCCGAACATGTATGTTACACCAAACACGAGATTGCGTGGGAAAACTCTAAAGTAATTACCACAAACAATCGCTATGGTCAAACACTTTGCCTAGAAGCGTGGCATATAAATATGAGGAATCATGCTTTGAATAGGGATGACGGCGCCTACTTGCCAGAGGAATATATGCATCTCATTGGCAGGTGACGTCATCCCTTGGGTATTTAAGAAGCTACGATTGCAATTTTAGATCACCTCTGATGAAGACACTAGACTGGAGTGTCGAAACGTTGGGTCTTGATTACAATTCGACTGGGCTTTGTAATCATTTATTTAAACCAGAGTAGCGAGCGAAACATGATTGATATACCTGGTTGCAGTGAACGAACAAACTTTAAATTGCATTAAGATGTTGGGCCATTCAAATGGATAAATTATTTAGGGACCGGTCATTATTTATGGCAGGGGTGGGGGCCGAAGAGAAAATGGTGGGGTAACTGAAAAATAATACTTGCTTTAGGTGGGGTGGCCAAAAAATCCTTGCATGCAGAGGTGGGGTAAAAAAAAAATAACCTTACTTTAATCACACACAATACAATATATACTATTATAATATAGCATTTGTAAATTCTGAACGCTGATTGGCTAAGAGCCGTGTTGATATAACTCCATGTCAACACGGGAAATTTTCCGCCGCTTGTAAACACGGAAATTTTTCTTATTCTTCGGGCTTTTGACATTGCTATATTATAAAAAAAATATAAAACATTTTTTCCGTATTGATATATAGTTATATCAACACTCGTGGAAGTTGGGAAAACTCGAAATTGTATGAAAACACTCCGCCCTTCGGGCGTCGTGTTTCCATACAATTTCTCGTTTTCCCAATTTCCACTCGTGTTGATATAACTGTATATCAACACGGAAAATGTTTTATATTTGTTAATTATTATATACACAAGGTCTGGATATGAGGTATTCTGCAATCTGATTGGTTCTCTACTAGCAGGATATTAGCTCATATCCTACTAGTAGAGAAAAACAAAATGGCGGCTCAAACTGAATTTCCGATTTTTGCGAACGAGAAAACGGCAAGTTGTTCGCTTTTTATAGCCTTTACAGGATTAAAAACACAATAAAAAAACTCGCACAAATTGTTTACAGGTTAGCAAATGAATTTTTAAAATTTAAAATGGTTAAAAAGATATATTATTGAAGAAATAATCGGCCGAAAGAGCGAAGATAAAAACATAAACAAAATAGAAAAATATTGAAAATATCCGAAAAGCAAAGTCTGTGAATTCAAACCTTGTGTATATAATAAAACAGTTATTCCACTCACTCTCGTCGAATATAAGCGATAGAATTCGACTCGAGTTCGTAGAATAACTGTTAATTATCAGAGTTTAATATGTGATTATTCTAATTTTTTAATAAAATTTTATTGCTTTGCAAAATGTTGACAGAAACACCCCCCTCAACCCACACGTAAAGGGGTAATTTTTATATTCATATATAGGGGCTGTTTATATGGTGCAACTGCAAGCCAACCCCAGGGTACCCAAGCTAGCCCAGTTTTGGCTAGATTCTGCCTTTGTTGTTAATTCTTACTAAAGTTCACCTTATGTATATATGGGTAAAGAGCGGGCCCAGCTATAGCTAAGCGAGATCCCGCCCCTTTAACCCGAGATCTTGCCTCAGGAAAAGTGACCTTAAGTCTGTAGCCCCTAACCGCGGGCATCCAGCCTCGCCCCCATATAAACATCCCCTTATTACATATCTCAAAAAGTATATGTACAGTCTATTAAATTTTCAGGATTTAATTTTTGGGCATCTACACTTGATACTGTATAACTAATATTTATATCTAGTATGTGCTTGTAAACCATGTGGACAATTCAGGTAGCAAATCATGAAATATGCCCATGCCCCTTGTGAATCGATCTGGAGAATCATTCCAATGGCTAGTTCATAATATGTTCAGCTCAAACATTGTTCTGAGTCTTTGGCAACTAGCTGTTTTTCTTTACTAGCAGACCATGTATACATGGATAACATAAGAGAAATCTATTTACCCGTTTTACAGATTAATTTAATTGTTTATATAATCATACTTGGAATTCGGATGAATATCTTTATCTTCACACTGTATAACAGCAACTTTTTCTCATTAATTTACAGTAACATCATTTTCTAAATTCAGATATTCTCACATGGAACATATACTTTTATAGTATCGTTGTATTGTTTACAAATTAAAATATTAAATTGATTTCCAAAAACTTCAAGAATCCCTTGGGAATTCTTAAGGATTTCCTTTAAAATTCCGTGATAATACATGTGATTCTCTATAGTAAGGAAATATTAAAGGAATTTCAGAGGAAATTTTAGAATTTAGATAGTTGGAATCATGGGTGAGCACATACTGTATTCTGTGAAAGTGCTTCAAAATAAAATTGCATTTTAATTAATAAAGAAATGCAAATATACAGTGAAACTTTAAAGTGGGAAAGAGATAGGGTGGTGAAATACGGTTAGTGTTCTAAAATATTGAAATATATGCTGTACAGATTACCGTTTTATATCAGTGCATGGTTAATATATGTTTATGCCACTAGCATTGCACTATCTCGTGAAAAGGGAATATAGCGTTGAATACAAACTATAAAAACCCATTCATATTTCAATTTTACAAGTAGACAAATTTTAAGCCTTCAGATAACTATAATTCTTTATATAGTACCTTGCTATTGTAGGGGTAACCCTAGCCTGCGCGCAGACTATATATTCATATATATATATAGTCTGCGCGCAGGCTAGGGTAACCCATAATAAGGCATGACTGTTAGTGTGCTTTAATTACTCCACAAGAAATAAGGGGCAAGGGATATTGGTAAACAAGTATTACCAATCAATCCTATTCCCTTTTAATTATAATGGCCACTGTGATCAAAGCACCCTATAATAATTATTATTTACTCTCTAACAGCAGATGATCTTACTCATCAAGGGCAATTTTGTATCTTGATGAGTAATACGCATACAAAATACTAAACTGTTTCATTACATATTTTATGTCTGAACCTTTGACATTGCAACAAAATAGGTTTGGGTGGGGTAAAAAAAAATTTCTGGCATTCCACCGGTGGGGTAGCTAGAAATTCTGTTTCGAAAAAGGTGGGGATTTTTTCCGGCTTCATTATACTTTCTCTTCGGCCCCCACCCCTGCCATAAATAATGACCGGTCCCTTATTTCGCATGTGTTTCATGCATGCAAGTGATCATAAATTAATTTGCTTCTGCATAATTTATTCATGTATATCATTAGTAAGTAATATTATGATTTCTCGTCCAACTTGAAAAAAAAACAACACTCGGATACGTGAGTTTCTGGAAGATTTCAGATTGCACTCCTCCTTCGCACTCGTCCAATTTTGATCGTTTTTTTTTTAAACTCACTCATGCATGCTTTTCCAAATGGCACTCGTAGGCGCAAGTCATAACACTATTTCCTTTACACATTGATGAAATAAACAAGTAAGTTACTTCAGCAACAGAATCGGCTTGTATGTGTATATACTGTATGCACGAGGTCATATGCACTCCGCCATGGAGGTAATTATATTAGCAAAATGACAGCCGTTAGAAGTGTTATGTCGATTATTATAATAGTTACTCGGTTTTGTTTAGTTTGTAGTATTTTGATCTGCTGCAAATTTATCCGTACATATTATAGAAATAAGTATAAAACACATTGCAATAATTGACCTGACCATGTTAGAATTTGTCTGACTAGTGTGGTATTCTTATCTATTCCTTAGGATCAAGTTTTGCAGTGATGTTTTGAAACAATGCTAGTGATGTATAATAATACAAATCAAACAGAGACAAGTACATGGACCGAGAGTGATCAGATGAAATTGAATGCATTTCTGGACGAGATTGAATTAGCAGAAAAAATTATATTAATTATTTTAGCCATATGTACAATTCTTGACAACACTTTGGTTTTGGTAGCAACCTGGAGAGAAGCAAGTCTTCACCAACCAAATAAATATTTTGTTGCCTGTTTGGCTGTCGCTGATCTTTTGGTTGGTATGATTTTAGAACCATTGAAGGTGTATTACCGCAGTTTCTATATGGAATTGAAAGTTACCATGTCTATTCATCTATGTCGTTTTACGGTGTGGATAGATACCTTTGCGTTATCAGCATCTATTTATACACTGACATTCATCAGTTTTGACCGATATCTCAAGGTCAGTATAGATCCAGAATGACAACTTCGAATTGACCGATATCTCAAGGTCAATATAGATCCAGAATGACAACTTCGAAATCATTGAAAATTATCTTTATCATTTGGTTGATTTCAACTGCCTTTGCCACCTACGCCGCCACTCCTAATTCAGGAAGCCGGGGAATCTTGTTTACAAGCGCCGGTCTTTGCTCCTACGATGACAATAAAAGTAAAGGACACTATACTTTTCTGGCAGTAAGTTCATTTTTTCTACCCATCACAGTCATACTGGTTATGTACGCTCTCATTTTTGCTGTTGTTCATAAACGACAAAAGATGCTGAGAAATGGCGAACTGGGTCACTGAACCTGTGATGATCAGAACCAACGAAGTGTCTTTCTTCAAGATTTAAAGACTATTCGAATGTTAGTGGTTGTCGTGGGAGTGTTTATACTTTGTTGGGGTCCTCACTTTATTTGTCAGATGCTGTATTATTACTATCCAAATTTTATTGATAGCGACAACAACTCCTTAAGTTACTGGTATTTGTTCCTTACAGGTCAAACACTAGTATCCACACTCCCACTATTTAACAGCCTATGTAATCCAATAATTTATGCCTGTTTGGACCAAACATACAGAAAGGCCTTCATAAATCTGTTTCTGCGATTGATGTGCCGACCAAGCTCAAGAAGACGACGACCACCCGAGGCTATGGAGCTATTTCCACTGAGAACAAGATAAGGCAATATTTTATTAATACGAGAATACCAGATTGAGCGCTTAATGATATGTATTTTTACTTAACCTTGGTATCCGGAAAACGTTATATAGGTCACCACCCTAAAAAAGAAACGTGTATATAAAAGGCAGCGCTCTTGATTTAACAAACTTAAATATGTGGTCAAGTTTGTTCATTGCTTAATTGTACAATGCGAGGATCCTATGGCGTAAAAACTACTCAAATTTCGCGTTGTTTCGCCTTATTCTAAATCGAAATCTTAATCTATATATTCATTTAAAAGCACAGCAAACCAGAACAATGTTATATTGTTCAAGACTCAAGAAACCTATAGACAAAGTTAGAATTTTGTTTTTAGTTCCAAGTCGTCCTAGGTTTGTTGCCAATTATGATATTTATGTTATAGGCGCAGAAAACCTAACATAAGTACAAGCAATAATCTCTTTTAAAATTACAATTTTATTTTACGACAAATATCTTTTGAAAGTTAATCCGAACTAAAGAAAAACAGGTCAATCAAAATATATTTCACCCACGCACAAACAATAGCGAAATCTCAATATGAGGTTTCTTTCTTCGACGCAAGGACCTATATGAAGCATGCAATTACACATTTTGCCTTTAAGCACTCGTCCAGGTGAACTATAAGGTAGATCAATGGTGAATGCTCTTTCTATGTATTCCTTCGAGAGCATGGTTCCATAGTTCCTTATGCTCTGCAGCATCATACAGCCTTCCTAGATTCTATTATGTGTATCATCATCATACGGAACCCAGATCCTGACAATAATCAGGTCTTTGCCACCCTCGCCCTAACGGTGTAGGATTGGATCGCTAACAACCTCTCGCTGGCGTGTACTACCTCATCTTCTAAGCCATCACCTTTATAGGGTAACGTCTCGTGGTGCAACAATTAATAAGATGTAACCTTAATATGAACAACTGATATACATTATAGGAAATAAGAGACTATGCTGACTTTCGAGAAACATTTTTTAATTTAACGGTTTAATCACAAAAATGCATAAATTCCGTGTTTACTTGAGTTATAATTAAACTATAGCTCTTTGACAATCAGCGGTAGCCCTTTATAACTGATCCTATTAGTCTGCCAGCCGCACTGAACTGACGAGGTCGATTAATAAGCGCAAGCGCTTTCACTCACATAAAACGAAATCAGTCATCACGAAGAGATAAGGCGGCCATCGTGCATGCATTGCAAATAATGCAGACTGATCCGTATTATACTTTGAAAATTCCACGACATTAGCTGGTTAGTTGTGTATACGCCTGCAGAGTGGAAGCCTCCGTGGGCAACATGTTTAAAAGCAACAGTTTAACAACTGATATATTTTGCTCTAAAATGTACCTATTTGCCTTGACCAAACATGATGAAAATGTAGAAAATACGATGAATCACCAAAAAATCCAGGGTGACCTGTATGTATTTAACTATGCATTAAGATATGAGGAACTTTAATTTATGCTGCTGCAGTGTGGAACCCCTGCACGTAATAACATTTTTAACACTTTAACAGTTCATAAGTTATGAAATGCAAAGCTTATCACACTAAATGAAGATCACAAACAGAGCACGGACCAATGAACTGCTTGAAACAAACTATGGTATGATCTTAAACGTAACATGACATATGTGCCTTTCTCATGTGTCAGCCATGTTGGAATTCAAACGATACTAATAACGCACGAACAGAAAAAGAGACGAAGCAGTCAAATTGCATTCGGCTTCGTTGCGTAATTTGCCTCGTTTAAATTTTCATTCCAACATGGCTGACACGTGAGAACAGCCCATTGTTGATTTGCATATAAAATTAATTATTGACGCATGCATAACTATTAACATAAATTGCCTAGGACTTGTTTTTAAATAGCTATGCGAACATGTCCGTGTTAGGGACTTCTAGTCTTGCGCAGGGTCGTTCCTAGACGCAATAATTGAGGTAGGGGTGGGGTGTATATTCATATATTCACGTTCACATACCGTAAAAACAATCGAATATATGAATATACCCCCAATTATCGCGCTAGGAACGGCCCTGGTCTTGCGTGTCAATAATTTTGTATATAATATATTACGTGTTAGATATACGTGGATTGATTACCCCTGAGGTGCGTACAGCTATAAGCATGTTATATTAAGATACTTAATTAGTATCTTCTTGTAATTCTTATGAAGTGTCAATAGTGTAATTTAGTCAACACAAGCTGTATGCATAGTCTCAGTTATAGGCAACTGGTAATTTGCCCGTCATAAGCCGCGCCGAGCTTAAAAAAGAATCATGTACATATATCCTATAGATAACTCAACCTCGTTCCCAGGCTCTTTGCTCTTGGGAAGCAAAGACCCTGGTCGGAGCTGGTCACGTGAACCCCCAGATTTTGGGGGTAAATTGAATTTGACCTCAGGGAGGGGTAGTAGAGGAGTCTGTTTGTTGCGTTTGGAAAATTGCAACTTTATGTGTTATAATTTCGGGTGATAAAAATGTAATTTGCAACAAGAGATTATGAAAGGAACTGTTTTAAATTGTGCCGATCGTGACAAGACTTCCTGCTGTACTGAATGTCATCAATAAAAAGTGTTGCGGTACATATTTTCAAGCGAGAAGCTGGATCATATTTCACTTGCAAGGAAAGCACTCCACACGCGCCTGGCTTGCGAAGTTTAGCACGTATCGCCGTAGAAACATACATATCTTCTACACAGAATGATCGATCAAACGGTATTAAACGAACGATATGGTTCTTTATAGTTGAAGTGTATCCTGTCCGATATTCAAAACAAAAGATTTATTTTATAACGGAATCCTTTGATTTCCCAAACATCGCCAACATGTGTAAACAATAGTGCTATTTTGACTGTAAAAGCACAGGATTAAAACCCGTTATGGACTGGCTATAAAATTCATTTCATTTACATTGCTGAAACTCAACGATCAAGAAAGATAATGTCGAAGTGTAGCTAGCATTCTGTTATCACACAAACGCCAAGACTCCTCCGTGCGTTTCCGTGCGTGCGGTACAACTTGAATATCTAGCACGATATATGCATCAGACACTGGTATTGTACTTTATATAAACTATTTCATATTTTGTGTATACAGTAATTTGCAACGTGTATAATATTAGACCTTTCATTGACATTGGCATTGTCCATTGGGGGCTTTATTGAAGAATAATCCAGCTTCTTTAGACTTGTATAGTGATTAATGCCGCTGTGAGTTATCAATATTTAAATCAACTTTAATCTTTATCGTATTCCGTAACCGACATTTTAGAAGTTTAGTCTGTTTTACCAAACAATACTGGAGGCAAACAACCTATCTATCAATGGAAACTTTAAAAGGTTTGTTGCAGTAAAACTCATTAATATATTAAAGCGAGACTTCGTGTGCATATATCAGTTTATGAATTATGTATACTCCTGATAAAACGTAGGACACTTTATAGTTTATACCAGATGTAATAAAAAATACTTTGCTAAACCTTTTCTGCAGTCATTCCTTTGCATTTAAGGGGAGAGGGTAAATGGCGATAGAATTTATAGGAGATGCTGTGCAATATTTTGGCTTCAACAAACAGGTACCCGTGCAGACAAAAAAGAAAATTCATGCAGTTGTGAATTGTCGTATGTCAGCTGTGCACTGTCCGTTTCAAACAATTTTGTACGTTATATTTTGTCTTCCTGGTGTGTTTAATATAAACGATGATAACCTTTCAAAAAAATCTAGAGCAATATGTCTATAAACAGCTTTAGAATCAATAGAATGGACATTCAATGTGTATTTGGCTTGTGTCCAAATGTGTCACGTACTTTAAGACCGGCAAGGCGCTAATCCTATGACCTATAAACAGTCACTTTTGAGACATCTGTTTAACAAAATTTATACCGTGTCCATATTAGAACAATTCATTGGCATATTATAAGCATATTATAAAAATCATAGCCAGAACAGAAACGCACACGTGAAATGAAACTACGCCCGCACCGGCGAACCCCGAGAAAATAAAAATATTTCAAAGCGTACAGTCATACGTTCTCGTTGCTTGATTTCCTAAGTATCTGCATTTTAGCATGTTCGTATAATTTAAAGCAAACAGAAACCAATTTAGCAAGTAGTTTGAGGTATATATGATTCTCGGCCACTCCTTGCAATCGAACTGCGAAGTGCGGAAGTGGAAACATGTAATATGAGACTTTTCCATCCCCCTCTTGGGCTATCAATTTTCTATGGGTCACGTGACCAGCTCCGACCAGGGTCTTTGCTTCCCAAGAGCAAAGAGCCTGGGAACGAGGTTGATTCTCTGGTTGAAATTTGATGTGAATTCCAAGTATGTAGCTCCTTCCCAGTCCATTTGGTGTTTGGTCACTTTGGTGGTCATATGGTGAACTGCTATTCTATTACTTGTATCTTTATTTGCCAAACAGCATTATGTTCTTTAATTCTACATTCTATATTCTTCCAGGTTCACCAAAATAGCTAGGAGGGCATATTCAGCACATGTTATGCTGTAGACTGCTCCTAATTGAGAATTATTTGGTGTTGGATCTTTAACTTCAGTAGCACGTCCCGTAAAGTTGTTGAAGGTTTATGCGCCACCGAGATGTTATAGGGTCTTGCAATTCTCTCATGCAATTCTTTCTGACGTGCCTTTGACGTACGGAATAGTGGCAATAATCGATTACATTGTGCACAAATGATTTAGGGTAGTTGTTTATATCAAAAACTTCATTTAAATATTGTAATTCAGATCGAAGATCTTCCTTAATGAACTATACATTATGTGTGCTCTCTTAAACAAAGTTGTGATCGTGGATGATTTGTGTGAAGCTGGATGGTATGACGAGTCATCTAACAAACAGTCATTACTGGCAACCTCGTACCCAGGATCTTTCTTTGGGAAAGACCCTGGCTGCGGCTGGTCACGTGCTTCATCAAAAATTTAGCGCCTGAGGGGGTGTGGGGAAAGTATCAAATTACACCAACATGCTTCCAGTGGGATATTCGTTGAAAACATAGATTTTGCTAATTATTACGTTCAAAATACTTGCTAATTTTTGTTTATTTTCTTTGCTTTGAATTTACAAGAACATTGTTACATTCTTACTTACAGTCAAGTCAAGAAACCAAGCAAATCGTTACTCGCAGTGCTCTCTCGTGTTGTTATTCAATACATGCTCTCTTCACACTCGAGCGCGGTTATAACAAACGTTTGTTGTAATGTTTTTAAAATAGGCCATTACATTTGTCCTTTCTTGTAAACGTTGATACGCTTTGCACCGATTCACTTGTTACTACGCGTCTTGTTTATAAGATTTTTAAAAGAAACAGTATTGTCTAGGACTGGCCCAAATATTAGCAAATGTAAACATTTGATATTAATAGCCGAACAGAGAAATGTCCATAAGCATAGAGGAAATTTCAGTCATTGATTTATCTGGATTTACTACATAAATTCGTATTCGGTAATTATAGTAAGACTTTAGCCTTTTTCTTGGTCTCTATTAATCATTATATTGTGCTAATATACTATAATCTATATCACAAATTTACAGTGTCAGATGCGCACAGACCGTCATTTGGCGTCATACGAATAGACATAAATTTTCGAGTTTTCTACTTCTACTAACATTTTTAAAGTTTTCATTGTGAATCACCTGTTTATCTCTAATTCATTAATCATTTGCTACTTATATTTATTTGATAGTGTCAATGTCATATAGTGAATGCGTTTACACACAAGCAATCCTGGATATGATATAGACGATGCAAGCTGTCCATTAAAAAATAACGGTATTCTATTTCACAAAGCAAAAATTTAAATCTCACTTGTATATATTAAGAATGCATATAAAGCAAAAAATTAAAGTTTATTCACGTCAAAACGAAAGCTGTTTACAAAATTTATAAAGGTGGTGAACACTACTAAACAGTGCTCATTGAAAGACATGTATAATTTCGTGACATATAATTTGCCGTTTGACCATAGGTAGCCCAGACACACTGTGCGATTTAAATTTAAATGCTTGGCATACTTAATTACCCCCTGCGGTATCGATTTCAAAATAATAATGTTAACGATCAGCTCAAAAATATTCCGAATTTTTACACTAAAATGTATCACTAATCAAGCTTATCGTTGAAAGAAATATACTTAGGTACATAGCATGCGCATGCATCAACATAAATAGTTTATACCTTTAGTAGACACACTTGAAATCCAGCTTTAAAATCATGACATTCACGGCGACGCGACCTTGCGAGACGTCACTTGATTGAATTACGCTTTATCCAATTAGGCGCGAGATTTAAATTTAAAATTTACCGTCCGTGAACCTTGTTTACCTTGCGCCCAGTCACATCGTAAATTTTGTATGGAGGCTGTGGTTTGAAGTGAAATTTCTGCAAAGGGAAACTTTCAAATTTTGACAGGACTACATTGTTGGAAAGCAAGATAGTTGTTTTATCAGCTGTTGTAGAATTTTCGGCTGAGCTTTCCGTATTGTTGAGTTAGACGGGTTTGTTTATGGTGATACGTGCAGCTTGGCCAATGGATGTTGCCAACCTTGTCTCCTTTCCCCTCCTCCGCCGCGTCGCCGTGAATGTCATGATTTTAAAGCTGGATTTCAAGTGTGTCTACTAAAGGTATAAACTATTTATGTTGATGCATGCGCATGCT